>JAPXFY010000682.1:0-7500 GCA_030674185.1 Monoplex corrugatus | reverse complement strand
TCAAGAGATTTCATCCACGCACGGCGAGTGTGCAACCGAAAATTGCTGTTTGGGCATTTCAGCCACTCCAAGCGCATGCGTCACGAACAGCACGGGAATTTACCGACGGACGCGAGGCCGAAAATCGGGTGAACACTTTCGGCAGTTTAGTGGATATCCACACACTCATACTTGGACCGGAACTCAATATTTATAACTATGCGTTTCTTTTTTTGAACAGTATAGCATTCATTTCATGTTCAGAAAGTGGTAAATCAAGTTTAGTACTGCCAGCCCTATTCATTGCTGCATTTTTTGCTATTCTGTCGACCCGATCGTTAAAAAGGATACCACAGTGTGATGGGATCCAACAAAAAGTAACCTGTGTATTATTTGTTATTAAACAATGAATTAGAAATTTTATCTCAAATATTAACGAACTATTTACTTTATGTTCGCAACATTTTAAGGATTGTAATGCAGATTTCGAATCTACACATAATAGGATACTAAACAAAGTCATGGGTAGATCTACTATATATTTCAGTGCCATTAAGATGGCAACTAATTCAGAAGTGAAGATTGAATGTCCCTGTCCTAAAGAGTAAGCCTTTTCTACTTTAAATTTAGGAATTAGAAAGCCAGCGCCTGCTTTACCATCATCTAGAACAGAGCCATCTGTAAAGATTTTTAAGTAATGTGAATATTTTTTGTGTAGATGTGACAGAACATCAATTGCTAACAAGTGTGGATTAACATCTTTTGTCAGGTCAGTATCAGTGTAGTTGATATCAAAAATAGCATTGGACAGTTCCCAGGGGGGTAGAGGACAACATATCATTTTATGTGAAACTTTGTTAGGTAATACGTGAGAAAGTTTGAAGAGCTCATTTGTGTAAGTGGATATTGTTTCTTGTGACTTTATTGTTCTTGCTCTCTTGGGGAAATGGATGTCAGACCGAATTTTAAGTTCCGTATCGGCATAATTAGCTACTGCATTTGCTCTAACTATATATTTAGCAGTTGATAACTTCCTCCAGTCTTCCAAGGGAAGGATGCCGGCTGTTTTATATACTTCTTGTGTTTTTGTATACACCGGTACCCCAAGAGCACATTTAATAGCTTTACTATCTAAGCTTTGAAGTTTTTTCAAATAGCATTTTGGAGCTGAAAAATAGACCTCTTGACCATAAGCCAACTTAGATCTGACTAAAGCTGTGACAAGATGTGTGTGTGTGTCTGAGTGTGATTGTGTGTGTTTGTGTGAGTGTGAATGTGGTTGTCTGTTTGTGTTTGTGTATGTGTGTGTGCGTAGGTGTGTGTGTGTGTGTGTGTGTGTGTGTATCTGTGTGTTGTGCATGCACATGTGTGTGTGATTTGATGGGGTGTGGGTGAACTTCTCTGTGTGGGACTGAAGCCTCGTTGCAACCAGAAAAAGCACAAAAACAGAAACAAAACGCTTATCTAATACAACCAGACAAGACAGGCGCAAACCTTCGGTCAACTGGCCTTTGTCAAGCGTGAATGTAAGATCACAAACGAACAAACACCAAATACAAAAATTAGGAGAAAATGACTGAAAGTGTGTGCCTGTCTTGTCTGGTTGTATTAGATGTGTGTTCTGATTCTGTTGTTGTTTTTGTTTGTTTGTTTGTTTGTTTGTTGTTTTCTTTCTACTTCCTGTTTGCTCAAACGTGGGCGGTAGCATTTGTTTTGGATTTCTGAAGACTGATTGCTTCGTTGTTGTTGTTGTTGTTGTTGTTGTTTTTGTTGTTGTTGTTGTTGCTGCTATTTCCTGTCCTATCCACCACGTTTGCGTTGATCCCATGTTGCTCATTCAGGTTCCCACATTATCAACCCCATGATCCCATGTTGCTCATTCAGGTTTCCACATTGTCAACCCCATGATCCCATGTTGCTCATTCAGGTTCCCACATTGTCAACCCCATGATCCCATGTTGCTCATTCAGGTTCCCACATTGTCAACCCCATGATCCCATGTTGCTCATTCAGGTTCCCACAATATCAACCCATGATCCCATTTGCTCATTCAGGTTCCCACATTGTCAACCCATGATCCCATGTTGCTCATTCAGGTTCCCACATTCAACCCCATGATCATTGTCATTCAGGTTCCACATTGTCAACCCCATGATCCCATGTTGCTCATTCAGGTTCCCACATTGTCAACCCCATGATCCCATGTTGCTCATTCAGGTTCCCACATTATCAACCCCATGATCCCATGTGCTCATTCAGGTTCCACATTTCAACCCATGATCCAGTTCATTCAGGTTCCCACATTGTCAACCCCATGATCCCATTTGCTCATTCAGGTTCCCACATGTCAACCCCATGATCACATGTTGCTCATTCAGTTCCACATTATCAACCCATGATCCATTTGCTCATTCAGGTTCCCACATTTCAACCCATGATCCATGTTGCTCATTCAGGTTCCCACATTATCAACCCCATGATCCCATCTGCTCATTCAGGTTCCCACATTATCAACCCCATGATCCATGTTGCTCATTCAGGTTCCCACATTATCAACCCCATGATCCCATGTTGCTCATTCAGGTTCCCACATTGTCAACCCCATGATCCCATGCTGTCATTCAGGTTCCCACATTGTCAACCCCATGATCCCATGTTGCTCATTCAGGTTCCCACATTGTCAACCCATGATCCCATGTTGCTCATTCAGGTTCCCACATTGTCAACCCCATGATCCCATGTGGTCATTCAGGTTCCCACATTGTCAACCCCATGATCCCATGTTGCTCATTCAGGTTCCCACATTGTCAACCCCATGATCCCATGTGGTCATTCAGGTTCCCACATTATCAACCCCATGATCCATGCTGGTCATTCAGGTTCCCACATTATCAACCCCATGATCCCATGCTGTCATTCAGGTTCCCACATTGTCAACCCCATGATCCCATGCTGGTCATTCAGGTTCCCACATTTCAACCCCATGATCCCATGCTGGTCATTCAGGTCCCACATTATCAACCCATGATCCCATGTGGTCATTCAGGTTCCCAATTGTCACCCCATGATCCCATGTGCTCATTCAGGTTCCCACATTGTCAACCCCATGATCCCATGTTGCTCATTCAGGTTCCCACATTATCAACCCCATGATCCCATCTGGTCATTCAGGTTCCCACATTGTCAACCCCATGATCCCATGTTGCTCATTCAGGTTCCCACATTGTCAACCCCATGATCCCATGTTGCTCATTCAGGTTCCCACATTGTCAACCCCATGATCCCATGCTGGTCATTCAGGTTCCCACATTGTCAACCCCATGATCCCATGTTGCTCATTCAGGTTCCCACATTGTCAACCCATGATCCCATGTTGCTCATTCAGGTTCCCACATTGTCAACCCCATGATCCCATGCTGGTCATTCAGGTTCCCACATTTCAACCCCATGATCCCATGCTGGTCATTCAGGTCCCACATTATCAACCCCATGATCCCATGTTGCTCATTCAGGTTCCCACATTGTCAACCCCATGATCCCATGTTGCTCATTCAGGTTCCCACATTATCAACCTCATGATCCCATGCTGGTCATTCAGGTTCCCACATTGTCAACCCATGATCCCATGTTGCTCATTCAGGTTCCCACATTGTCAACCCCATGATCCCATGTTGCTCATTCAGGTTCCCACATTGTCACCCATGATCCCATGCTGGTCATTCAGGTTCCCACATTGTCAACCCCATGATCACATGTTGCTCATTCAGGTTCCCACATTGTCAACCCCATGATCCCATGTTGCTCATTCAGATTCCCACATTATCAACCCCATGATCCCATGCTGGTCATTCAGGTTCCACATTGTCAACCCCCATGATCCCATGCTGGTCATTCAGGTTCCCACATTATCAACCCCATGATCCCATGTTGCTCATTCAGGTTCCACATTGTCAACCCCATGATCCATGTTGCTCATTCAGGTTCCCACATTGTCAACCCCATGATCCCATGCTGGTCATTCAGGATCCCACATTATCAACCCCATGATCCCATCTTGCTCATTCAGGTTACCACATTGTCAACCTCATGATCCCATGCTGGACATTCAGGTTCCCACATTATCAACCCATGATCCCATGCTGGTCATTCAGGTTCCCACATTATCAACCCCATGATCCCATGTTGCTCATTCAGGTTCCCACATTATCAACCCCATGATCCCATCTTGCTCATTCAGGTTCCCACATTGTCAACCCCATGATCCCATGTTGCTCATTCAGGTTCCCACATTGTCAACCCCATGATCCCATGCTGGTCATTCAGGTTCCCACATTGTCAACCCATGATCCCATGTTGCTCATCAGGTTCCCACATTGTCAACCCCATGATCCCATGTTGCTCATTCAGGTTCCCACATTGTCAACCCCATGATCCATGCTGGTCATTCAGGTTCCCACATTATCAACCCCATGATCCCATGCTGGTCATTAAGGTACCCACATATCAACCCCATGATCCCATGCTGGTCATTCAGGTTCCCAGATTGTCAACCCCATGATCCCATGTTGCTCATTCAGGTTCCCACATTGTCAACCCCATGATCCCATGTTGCTCATTCAGGTTCCCACATTATCAACCTCATGATCCCATGCTGGTCATTCAGGTTTCCCACATTATCAACCCCATGATCCCATCTTGCTCATTCAGGTTCCCACATTGTCAACCCCATGATCCCATGCTGGTCATTCAGGTTCCCACATTATCAACCCCATGATCCCATGCTGGTCATTCAGGTTCCCACATTATCAACCCCATGATCCCATGTTGCTCATTCAGGTTCCCACATTATCAACCCCATGATCCCATGTTGCTCATTCAGGTTCCCACATTGTAAACCCCATGACCCATGTTGCTCATTCAGGTTCCCACATTGTCAACCCCATGATCCCATGTTGCTCATTCAGGTTCCCACATTGTCAACCCCATGATCCCATGCTGGTCATTCAGGTTCCCACATTATCAACCCCATGATCCCATTTTGCTCATTCAGGTTCCCACATTATCAACCCCATGATCCCATGCTGGTCATTCAGGTTCCCACATTATCAACCCCATGATCCCATGCTGGTCATTCAGGTTCCCACATTATCAACCCCATGATCCCATGTTGCTCATTCAGGTTCCCACATTGTCAACCCCATGATCCCATGCTGGTCATTCAGGTTCCCACATTATCAACCCCATGATCCCATGCTGGTCATTCAGGTTCCCACATTGTCAACCCCATGATCCCATGTTGCTCATTCAGGTTCCCACATTGTCAACCCCATGATCCCATGTTGCTCATTCAGGTTCCCACATTATCAACCCCATGATCCAATGTTGCTCATTCAGGTTCCCACATTGTCAACCCCTTGATCCCATGTTGCTCATTCAGGTTCCCACATTATCAACCCCATGATCCCATGCTGGTCATTCAGGTTCCCACATTGTCAACCCCATGATCCCATGTTGCTCATTCAGGTTCCCACATTATCAACCCCATGATCCCATGCTGGTCATTCAGGTTCCCACATTGTCAACCCCATGATCCCATGCTGGTCATTCAGGTTCCCACATTATCAACCCCATGATCCCATGTTGCTCATTCAGGTTCCCACATTATCAACCCCATGATCCCATGCCGGTCATTCAGGTTCCCACATTATCAACCCCATGATCCCATGCTGGTCATTCAGGTTCCCACATTATCAACCCCATGATCCCATGCTGGTCATTCAGGTTCCCACATTATCAACCCCATGATCCCATGTTGGTCATTCAGGTTCCCACATTGTCAACCCCATGATCCCATGCTGGTCATTCAGGTTCCCACATTATCAACCCCATGATCCCATGCTGGTCATTCAGGTTCCCACATTATCAACCCCATGATCCCATGCTGGTCATTCAGGTTCCCACATTGTCAACCCCATGATCCCTTGTTACTCATTCAGGTTCCCACATTATCAACCCCATGATCCCATGCTGGTCATTCAGGTTCCCACATTATCAACCCCATGATCCCATGTTGCTCATTCAGGTTCCCACATTGTCAACCCCATGATCCCATGTTGGTCATTCAGGTTCCCACATTATCAACCCCATGATCACATGTTGCTCATTCAGGTTCCCACATTGTCAACCCCATGATCCCATGCTGGTCATTCAGGTTCCCACATTGTCAACCCCAAAGCCATTCAGCCAACGCCCCAGTGCCAAGAAGGTCCGAGGGATCTGATCTGTCACCTTCCAGAGGAGATCCTGCATTGCTACAGCTGCTAGTTGACTTTGGCTGAGTTTAACAAAGACTGTATCTGATCCATCTGACAAAGGACTTTGGCTGAGTTTAACAAAGACTATATCTGATCCATCTGACAAAGGACTTTGGCTGAGTTTAACAAAGACTGTATCTGATCCATCTGACTAAGGACTTTAGCTGAGTTGAACAAAGACTGTATCTGATCCGTCTGACTAAGGACTTTGGCTGAGTTGAACAAAGACTGTATCTGATCCATCTGACAAAGGACTTTGGCTGAGATTAATAAACAAAGACTGTATCTGATCCATCTGACGAAGACTGTATCTGATCCATCTGACAAAGGACACAGTGTACCAAGGATCCTATTAACCCTTTGACTCCCACACCCTGCCCACCAATTGCAAAAACTTAACCCTTTAACTCTTCACCCTATTTAACAGCTTCCTGTAGGAAGCTGGTGTATAGGATGATTAAATCAAAGGGTTTGCTAGCATGGTTGACCAGTGCAGATGCTGGTGGACAGGGTGAGGGAGTC
Source organism: Monoplex corrugatus (assembly GCA_030674185.1). Classification (NCBI taxonomy): domain Eukaryota; kingdom Metazoa; phylum Mollusca; class Gastropoda; order Littorinimorpha; family Ranellidae; genus Monoplex; species Monoplex corrugatus. The sequence continues at coordinate 685 of JAPXFY010000682.1, read as the reverse complement.
AAAGAGTTAGGGTCAGTAATCGCTGTCACAGACACAGACCGAAGGAAAAACCGTCAGTAAGGAGACCACCACCACCATCACCACTATAAGCATCACCATCATCACCACCACCACCATCACCATCATCACCACCACCATCATCACCATCACCATCACCATCATCACCATCACCACCATCACCATCACCATCACCACTATAAGCATCACCATCATCACCACCATCACCATCACCATCACCATCACCACCATCACCACCATCATCACCATCACCACCATCATCACCATCACCTCCATCACCACATCATCACCACCATCACCATCATCACCATCATCACCATCATCACCATCACCACCATCATCATCATCACCATCATCGCCATCACCGCCATCACCACCATCATCACCATCATCACCATCATCACCACCATCATCACCACCATCACCATCATCACCACCATCATCACCATCACCTCCATCCACCACATCATCACACCATCATCACCACCATCATCACCATCCCACCATCCATCATCACCACCATCATCACCACTATCATCACCATCACCCACCATCACCATCACCATCACCATCACCACCATCCGCATCACCATCACCACTACCATCACCACCATCACCACCATCAGCATCACCACCACATCACCACCACACCACATCACCACCATCA
>JAPXFY010006822.1:0-11957 GCA_030674185.1 Monoplex corrugatus | reverse complement strand
CTAAAATCACATCAATAAATCTATTGACCCTTTTTAAAACTGAAAATTGCATCAGGGGGCGCCTCGGAAGAGCTTCTTTAAGGAATCCTACATCGTATAAGTCCCAACAATCGAGGAGGAGGTGTCGGATGCTTAACGGTTCATCACATGGTATACACCATGGTACTTCTCATTTTTCAAAAGGGTATACGAGTGAGAGTAGGATGTGTGACCCGTGCGTAACCTACAGCCGTCGCCCAAACTAGTTGGACAGTTGATTACGTAACACCTACTGTAGTACAGTGCAACCTTGAATGTTTTATATGCGGGCTATTTGGTTCTTTTCACAGAGCCGTGGACTCAAGATCTGATATTCTGTGATCAGCCCCAGCCCGTAACAATAATAAAAAAGAAGAAAAAAAAAAAAGGGGGGGGGGAACTAACCTGTTCGCTACCAAATGCTTTCATCTTTCTGGTGGTGTTAGCTCATCAGTGTTACATAGATCCCTCTCACCCGCTCCCTACCCCCATTTCAAGACCTTGCCATCGCATAAGGTTTGGCACAGGCTCAAGGAGTCTTCATGTCTCGAGTTCAATACCCATCGCGCAACATTAAAATTGGCTTACTCACTGCTCATTTTAATGCTCCAGTGCCCCCCTCCCCCTCCCCCTCCCCATTTCAAGACCTTGCCAGAAAATAAAAGTTTTGTGCAGGATCGAAGAGTTTGCCAAATTGTTGCTGATAGATCTGGGTGGAGCGCATATGCTGTTGTCCGAGTGCGATGAATCTTCCTTGAAACACTCCAACGTTCCATAATTATGTGACCTACTCTCACAAACAGGATCAGTGTTAGCAAGCTTATGAAGTACAGCCTCAGAAACTACATGTACTAATGGTTGACTGGTTGATAATGGCTCTTGTTTTTTCCTTTCATTGCGGATTTTTTCGCCATTTTGTCTAACCATAATGACCCAAATTTTGTTCGCGAAAATATGATTTTAAGTATCTGACGATCTCAGATCTTTCAGGACGTAGATTATTCGGCTTTACCTGCAAGTTTTTAGACATATTCATATTCCTTCACCCCAGCATGTCTGAGGTAGTAGATCCACGTGAGCATTTGTAGACTGATATTGCTCAATACTTCGTCTCAGTCCTGGGTATATTGTCCTCTGTCCTCTTTTTGAAGTAGGTTCATCGAATCAGTCAAGATGAAGGCTTGACTCTCTTTTATGTCATCATCTACTGAAGCTGACCATTTTAAAACGTGCAGTTTCAGTCATTAGACTGGAGGTTGTGATGTAAGCCTATACGTAGTATTTTTGTCATGTGTGTTGTTTCCCGTATGTATGGAAGTGAAGCAACCCCTTATACAACCCTAATATTCTATTATATCTATTTAAAGCTTATGATTTGAATTCCGAGCGCTGCACACAGTGATTCAAATTAACCCAATCAAAATTCACGAAAGAGTATTCATAGCGTTCAGCGTCAGGGACATGCTATTCTGATTGTTTAAGCAAAGGCGAAGGAAGGAATGACCTGTTTAATCAATGTCTTGTTCACAGTTGTGAATTCTGACAAAGACAAAAACAGTGGTGATGTATTGTCCAGATGATGATGTAGGCGAGCAGTCATGGCTCATATTCCCCCCCCCCTCTCTCTCTCTCTCTTTCCCTCTCTGTGTCTCTGTCTCTGTCTCTGTCTGTCTGTCTGCTCTCTCTCTCTCTCTCTCTCTCTCTCTCTCTCTCTCTCTCTCTCTCTCTCTCTCTCTCCTCTCTCTCTCTCTGAGCGTCCGTCCTTTGATGTTAGAAATGTACAGATTTAACTTTATCATACCAAATAGATAAAGGAAATACCTTTCTGAACATGAATTGATACAGTCTTGCCTTATATCCTCTCTCTCTCTCTCTGTGTCTCTCTCTCTCTCTGGGCGTGCGTACTTTTTGATGTTAGAAATACACAGATTTAACTGTATCATACAGAAAAGAAATACCTTTATGAACAGGAACTGATATTCAGTCATTACAGACAAACTATTCATTTCTTGAAACTGTTCTTCTTGCAGCATCTCATTATGAGGGTCCATTTCCGAGGCATTGTACTGGAGTGGGAGTTCTCCTGTCCGTCGTCATCGTCATCTCCATCTTCAACGCCTTCGATTCACCCTCGGAACGCATGCAGGCACGCAGCCGTAACGCCCTGAGCGATGGCAGCGAGGAGGAGGCGGGCCAAAGCCCCAGGTCGAGAAAATCCGCCCCTAAAGCCCGTAACAGGCATGACATGCTCACCTCGCCATTGGCCCGACACAAGCTCCACCCATTTGTCAATATTGTCGACAACTCCCATTTGTTCAAGTTTTTTTTTTTAGATACGCCCATTTATTAAAGTATGTGGGGTACACCCATTTGTTACGTATTGTGGATTCGCTCATGTAGGTATGTCTATTTGTCAAAAAAACAACAACAAACAAAAAGTATTAATATGAAAAGTATGTCTGTTTTTGTCACTGCACACGTGCCAGTGTGTTATAAGTGTTAACACACCAATTTGTCATCGACATTCTGGACACGCCCACAGAGTGGGTGTTAAAACTGCATCTCGGAACTATTTTGAGATTTTGAGTAAAAAGTCCCAGTAATAGCAAAGTGTCTACTGAGTAGAATTTCTCATATTGAATAAAAGTTGATCTGACAGTGTTAGGGGTGATTGTTTTACTTCTAGTCCATTATCATAAAAAAGTATATCCTAATAAATTGGTAAAATCAAATTGGTAACAGGTTACTGAACAGTTACTCCTATTCTCTATTATTCTCTCCCCACATTTTCGTAATTACAATAAATGTATTGTGGTAAAGTCAGTCTAAGCATGTTCAAGTTCAAAACAACGTCCTTACCCAAAAGAAGAGGCCCCAATATTGATTTATTATCCCTTTGACTCCCACGCCCAGGAAGCTGGTGGATAGGGTGAGGGAGTCAAAGGGTTAAGTTTTTGGTTTTTGCTAGTATGTTTGACAATGCAAGTATGGTGGTGGACAAGGGTGTCGGAATCGAAGAGTGAAATCTACCCATGACAAATTTACATGTTAGGGGTCCTCAGACAATAATTATTATTCGATGATAGCTCAGAACATGCTTTTCACGGCTGGAAAGACTTTTTGCTGACTTGTAGAGCTTGTTTGCTATGATACGATTGGATGATTGCTCACACATCATTGACAGGTAGGTGGAGCTTGTGTTAGGTTGATGCATGTAGCCTTTTTCTTGCCTCCATGTATGGCACTGTACATATTCAGCATTTGTATCTCTTCGTATGCGCCGTGTGTACACAGCTTTTTGTTCAATACCTTTAAAGACCCTTTTGATAAACCAAAGAACTGATTGTTCATGTTTTTGTGTAAGGTGGATTGAACCTGTTTCCTATACGAAATCTCAGTCAACACTGTACATGTAAAATCAAGCCAACTGCCCAATCTTAGTCAAGACTGTATATGTAAAATCAAGCCAACTGCCCAATCTTAGTCAAGACTGTACGTTTAAAATCAAGCCAACTGCCCAATCTCAGTCAAGACTGTATATGTAAAATCAAGCCAACTGCCCAATCTTAGTCAAGACTGTACATTTAAAATCAAGCCAACTGCCCAATCTTAGTCAAGACTGTATATGTAAAATCAAGCCAACTGCCCAATCTTAGTCAAGACTGTATATGTAAAATCAAGCCAACTGCCCAATCTTAGTCAAGACTGTATATGTAAAATCAAGCCAACTGCCCAATCTTAGTCAAGACTGTACATTTAAAATCAAGCCAACTGCCCAATCTTAGTCAAGACTGTATATGTAAAATCAAGCCAACTGCCCAATCTTAGTCAAGACTGTATATGTAAAATCAAGCCAACTGCCCAATCTTAGTCAAGACTGTATATGTAAAATCAAGCCAACTGCCCAATCTTAGTCAAGACTGTACATTTAAAATCAAGCCAACTGCCCAATCTTAGTCAAGACTGTATATGTAAAATCAAGCCAACTGCCCAATCTTAGTCAAGACTGTATATGTAAAATCAGCCAACTACCCAATCTTAGTCAACACTGTACATGTAAAATCAAGCCAACTGCCCAATCTTAGTCAAGACTGTATATGTAAAATCAAGCCAACTGCCCAATCTTAGTCAAGACTGTATATGTAAAATCAAGCCAACTGCCCATTGTTTTCATGTCAGTTTCAACAAAACCTTTAAGTTTTTTTTTCACAAAGAAGATCTTGGCCAGCACCCACTGACACCAGTTCAACAGCTCCTGTGCCAGCTGTTCATCGTTAAACTGTTGTAAAACGTCAGCTCTGAGAAAAGTGAAGTAGGCTATTTTTTCTCAATATCCTAAACAGCTGCAGCCAGAACTATGATGAATATACATAAGCATGTAGAAAGTGGACATTTTCAAACGCTTCGGATTAATTCTTTAAAAAAAAAGGCAAGGATGGCAGCCCATACAAAAGACTCAAATAAGCCTCAGCTGGTGTCACCTGCCATGGAAAGGCCGAACAGTCATCTGAAAGAAGAAGTTTAGAAGTTTCCCAGTAAAAGTGAAACTGTATAGGTCTCTAGTTGTCTTCGTTCCTATGTATGGGTGGGAAAACAGACTTTCTCAGCTGACGAGTACAATTAGCATAGACACTCCACGATTTGTGAAATGGACTTTGTCACTATGCAGTCATAAAAGAATCTTACAGTGCTTAACGCCACAAGCTTGCTTGGTATGACCCTATAACCAGACAAGGCCAGCCCCAAACAGACCAGGGAAAACATCAAAAAGTAGACAGGCCGTACTATTGCCCATATGCGCACGTCCCAGGATAGAGAGCGCTGGCGATCTGACAATTGAGACTTCCATCATGGCACCGTGATGTCTCCAAGAAGGCATTTGACAATAATATTGATATTGTGATAATGATAATGATGATATGAACCTGTTTCACAATCAGTAGTCATGATTGTTAGATTTACATTACTCATCAAAATCTAAAAAAAAAATCTATGTTAAATGAAATGTGTTTGATGTGTATATGGCTGATTTCAACATATTACAAAGAAAAATGTCGAATTTTACGTTATTACTTTGCTCCATTATTATGTACCATTTTAACCATGGCATGAATCCGTATAGAAATTAAAAGAATTATCTTTGCTGACTGATTTAATTCATTTTAATGTGTCTATTACTTCGAGTATTGCTAAATATTTCATTTATAATGATGTGTCTGCTAGTTTGAGCATTCTTCGATATCGTCATTGATAATGGTGTGTCTGTTGGAGTATTGCAAAATATTTTCATTCATCTGTTATTTGGAGTATTGTTAAATATTCATATTGATGTGCTTGTTAGTTGGGGTGTTGTCACATTATCAGACATACCATTACATTTCAAAATCATTACATTTCAAAATCTTTAAGTGAAAATCGATTTGCTTTCAGTATTGTCCTGCATAATATTTTCAAATTTCAGTATCTTCAAATAAGAAATTCATTTAGTTAGAAATATTTCTTGCAGCTTAGGTCGATCTGAACGCTTAATAAGCCCGTTCACAAACAGCAGGTGTTAAGATAAAAAAAAAAACTGGCTATCAGTTTCTTCAAGCGAACCATCAGAAAGATGCGGATTTAACGGTAAATGATTCTGGAATCAGAAAAACACGAAAATAGAATCAGAACGCGTCTTGTCTGGTTATATAAAATACGCGTTCTGATTCTATTTTTCGTTTTTCCTGGTTCCTGTTTGCTTGAACGCGGGCAGTCGCACTTGTTTGGGTAAATTATTCTGTTTCAGGTTAGAATGAAATATTGGCCATTTGAATAAAGGACTCTCTTTGAACCTATATCACGTTGTATGTAGTATAGCAAGCTAAGCCAAGTCTGAATTCTGAAAGAGCAGCTGTGGTTGAGCAGTTCTGGGGTAACAAAGAGGATTCTATGAAAACCACGTCCTTCATCCCGTCCTCTGATAGAGAGGTGACCATGCTCGAACTCTCGCACGCACGCGCGCGCGCGCACACACACACACACACACACACACACACACACACACACACACACACACACACACACACACACACACACACACACACAACACACACAAAATCATTATCAATCGATTTAAAGCACACAATTTGACAAAACCACTTGGTATTCATGCCTCAGTTTTAACACTGCATGACCAGTTTCCGTTCAGTTAGACCTTGCATTGATCCTTCATATTTACATGTATTATTCAGCTTCTGCCAGGTAAGTTAAAAAAAAGAATATCTGACTTTGTTTTAAAAGAATATCTGACTTTGTTTTAAACATGTTTATTGGTAAATGATATCACAATATTCGTAAAACAACCTGGCGTGGCTATGCCCAAGAACAAGCTTATTTCTCTAGCTTTATCTCCATTGTCTGCTTACTCTTCACAACAGCCGAACGTCACCCAGAAGCAGCACGCGCCTCAGGCCTCAAGGTGGCGCGCGCGGAGCACGTGCGGGTGGCGCGGGCGGACGTGCAGGAGGACCAGGAGGTCCCCGAGCAGGTGGCGCGGGGGGTCGGGCAGGTGGACCTGGGGGTCCACGTGGGCGTGCCGGCAGGATGGGAGGGGCAGCGGCAGCGAGAGGAGGAGACATGGATGAGGAAGAGGAGGAGGAGGAGGAAATGGACATTGGTGTGTAATTAGGGAATGTTTGTTTTGATTGATGAGAAGTGTGACTTGGAACGCTGCTTTACTCGTGTGATGTTTGGATAGAGAGAGAGACAAAATGACAGATAGACGAATAGATAACTGGAATGCTGCCTTACACAATGAGATGTCTGGAAAGAGAAATAAACCGACGGACAGACAGACAGACAGACAGACAGACAGGCAGATAGGAGAGCAGTGAGGAAGTTTGAACTGGGTTGCTGCCTTACTCAATGTTTGGAGACATGTTTTAAAAGAAAAATAAACCGAATCACAGACACAGGTGGATGGATAGACAGACAGACAGACAATATTAGATTAGATTAGATAGATACAGACAGGCAGACAGACAGACAGATAGGTAGATAGATAGATAGATAGATAGATAGATAGATAGATAGATAGAAACAAACAAACAGATAGATAATTAGATACGTGCATAGATACATACATAGATAGAGGAAGAGAGAGAGATTGATTGATTGATTGATTGATTGATTGATTGATTGATTGTTAGTGAGTAGGTGACTAAGTCTAGCGGTGGTGTTATGTTGTGTGTGCATGTGTTTGTGAGAGTGTGTGTATAAGTATGTATGTGTGTGTATGTTGTGGGTGTGCGTGTGTGTGTGTGTGTGTGTGGACATCAGTCGACATCATATCGTTAGTGTTTTATACACAAAATACCGCCAAAGTATTTACGCTAGATAAAAAGAAATGAGCGAGTGAGTTAGTCTAGTCCTGATAGTTGTGTGGATGTGGACGTCAGGTATCTAGTTTTTAACCCTTTGACGTCCTCACCCTATCCGCCAGCATTCCCCCCCCCCCCCGCCTTGTCAGCCAAGCCATGACAGCAAACCAAACACTCAACCCTTTCACTCCTCACCCTATCCACAGGCTTCCTGCAAGAGAGCTGGTGGATAGGGTGAGTGAGTGAAAGGGTTATTGCAGAAAGCTAGTGGATAGGGTGAGGGAGTGAAAGGGTTAAGTATTTTTTTAGCTGGCAGATGGGGTGGGGAGCGAAAGGGTTAAATAAGCACAAAATACACCGATGTTATCTCTGTCATTCTGTGACCGTCCTTACCGATGACTTTGTACTCAGACGAGACCCCAACAGAGGAGGTGGAAGAGGAAGAGCCCAGAGGTCGGGCAGGTTTTGCTGGACGGAACAGGATGGGTGGACCCGCTGCCCGAGGTCGTGCCTCTGATGACGGTAAGGAGGGCGTCGTGATCAGGGTCAGGGTGTTGGTACAGCTTTTTCTGTTTCTTTCCTTTTTCCTTCCTTTCTCTATCTTTCAACCTCACTAGGATTTTCTTAGTTAATCCTTCGACTCCCTGTCCAACAGCATTGTTGCTCTGTCAACTATGCTAGCAAAGCAAAACCTTAATCCTTTTGTTTCCTTCACCCTGTCCACCAGCTTCCTGCAGGAAGCTGATGTCTAGGGTGAGGGAATTAAAGGATTATTTTTTTTGCAGTTGGTGAGTATGGTGCGGGAATCAAAAGGTTAAAGAGATGTTGTTTTTTTATTGACTGGTGAGAGATGTACATGTACGTGTGTGTATATGTGTGGGTGTCTTGTTTGTGCCCGTGTTTGTGCGTGCGTGAGTGTATGTATGTGTGTGTGTGTGTGTGTGTCTGTCACTGTCTCTATCTCGCTCTCTTTCTCTTTATCTTCCTCTGTCTCTCTGTCTCTGCCTCTCTCTCTCTCTCTCTCTCTCTCTCTCTGTATTTGTCAGTGACAGAATTGTGTCAGCTGATTCTGGATGGATCTTTACCATATTTAGGTCAAAGATGTGGACCGTTGGGAAGTCGCGAATGCTTAAAAGTATGGGATTCGTAACGCCAAGGTCAAAGTCACAAGAACGAAAGATAGTGTCTTAAATCTGCATTTTCTGAGGTAGTTATGTGAGCAACACTTTCGTAGGAATTTCGGACAATGTTTACATTTTGTTTTCATTGTTGTACCAATATACCATTGTTGTCACTTCGATTCAAATTTTACTTCATCAGATGCTTCTCCAAGAACACAGTCATTTTGGAAAACACAAACTACAAATTTTCTGCAGTGAGTTTTGTATAGAAAAATTGAGTGTTCGAATTTCAATGTCCCTTCAAAAAAATAAACGGAGATTGTGTCAGACTGACCGGAGACGGATATGTGTCTTGTCTGTGACAAAATGTATTCAGCAAGATTTTTTTTGTATCTCTCTGTGGGTGAATCCATGCCGAATTTAGATTGGGTCTTTAACGCCTGAAGTTTAGAAGTCATGATTAAGGTGAAGGTGAAAAGAACAAAACGAACCTAATTTAGGCAGATCCCTTGGTTACTGGGGTTCACGGGTATGCCAAATTGAACGACTGCAGGAAAATCATTTGGTTCTTGGGTCATAATTATGCCAAACTGAGCGACTTTAGGCAAATCATTTGGTTCTTGGGTCCATTGTTATGCCAAAAGATACCCAGTTTAGGCAAAACGGTTGGTTAGTAGGGTTCATTGTTACGCCAAAACGTACCAAATTTATACCAACGTTATACCAGACTGCTGCCTAAGCAACTTACAGTTTGTGTGACTGAGATCTGTACCACTGGAAGTGCGTCTGAGGCCGAGAGAGTGATTTGGCTGTGCAACGCAGTGCGACACTTTGACTTTTTTTGTCTTTATTCTATGTCGAGCACAAGGCCCTATAAACTCTTCCTATACAGCTATCAAAGGTTTTGCTCAGTTTATAGATCAAACCACCATATCAATGAATACTCAGTTTTGTACAAATGAACAACTAGTTTTATTATCGAAGGTTTTCCTCAATTTCTAGATCAAACAGCTATGGAAGGTTTTGCTCAGTTTATAGATCAAACCACCATATCAATGAATACTCAGTTTTTTTACAAATGAACGACTAGTTTTATTATCGAAGGTTTTCCTCAATTTCTAGATCAAACCACCATATCAATGAATACTCAGTTTTGTACAAATGAACAACTAGTTTTATTCAATGAACGTAGAAAGCGGATCCTGCTTTTAATTTTTCTTCAACTTATCCGACCCTGTCCATAGCTATTCTAAAGTTGGGGTGAAATTAAATCCATGTTGTTTCAGACGACGAGCAGATACTGGCTAGAGGGACCGCTGCTCGACGCATGCCTGTAAGCAGACGGCAGGACGGTAAACGAAAAGCCAAGGAAGAAGAGGACGAGGAAGAGGAGGAAGAGAGGAAGAGGAGGAAGAGAAGGAGAAGAAGGAAGAGGAGAAAGAGGAGGAGAAGCCCCCAGAACCACCCAAAAAGCGAGAGTAAGATCATGTTGCATCAGGGCTGGTTTTGAGTAGTTAAGTGTAAATCATCATTAAGAGGACAACCAAAACAGTTTCAGTCTTAAACATGACCGTCGAGCTATACCAGGAAATTCCTTTCTCTGTTGTTGTTGTTTTCTTCTTCTTTTTTTTTTTCTTCTTCTTCTTCTTCTTCTTTTTCTTCTTTGTCTTCTTTTTCTTCTTCTTCTTTTTCTTCTTTTTCTTCTTCTTCTTTCTTCTTCTTCTTCTTCTTTTTTTCTTCTTCTTTCTTCTTCTTCTTCTTCTTCTTCTTCTTCTTCTTCTTCTTCTTCTTCTTCTTCTTCTTCTTCTTCTTCTTCTTCTTCTTCTTCTCTCTCTCTCTCACTGTCTGTCTGTTTCTCTCACTGTCTGTCTGTCTGTCCGTCCGTCTCTGTCTCTGTCCCTCTCTCTGTCTCTGTCACTCTCTCATTCTCTCTCACTCTCTTTCTCTCTGTCTCTTTCTCACTCTCTCTCTCTCTCTATTGTCTCTATCTGTCTACCTGTCTATCTGCTTGTCTGTCTCTTTGCTGTCTGTCTCTGTCCCTCTATCTCTCCGTCTCTGACTCTCGCTCTCTGTTTCTCGCTCTCTGTCTGTCTGTCTGTGTGTCTGTCTGTCTCTCTCTCTGTGTCTCTCTCTCTCTCTGTCTCTCTGTCTCTCTCTCTCTCTCCGTTCTTACTATTTTAAGCATGGATGTAGTTATGCGTGAAGAGAGGTGGATGGAGGAGGAGCACGTCAAGTGATGGGGAAAGATGGGGTAGTTATTTTGATACTGTTAACGAACAGAGTTTTGTCACACTGAAGATGTTACATCGAAGGACAGACACAAATAGATAGAACAAGGATTTATATCTATGCTTTGTTGATTATACCAAAGGTTTCGATCGGGTAAGACATGAAGAATTGATCATCCAACTAGAAAGACTCAGTCAGTATTGATGGAAAAGATGTACGAATAATCAGAAATATGTATTGGGAACAAACAGCTGCAATGAGAATAAAAAACAAAACGATATGAGCTCTTTCCAAAACATCAAAAGAGGAGTCGGACAGGGTTGTATTTTGTCACCAGATCTGTTTTCACTATACAGCGAAAACATCATGAGAAACCTAGAGGAAGACCCTGGATTAAAGGTTGGAGGAAAAATGATAAACAACATTCGATATGCAGATGACTCCGTGCTGATTGCAGAAAGTGAAAGGGACCTACACAGCCTTGTGAATATACTAGAAATAGAAAGCAAAGGTAAGGGCTTGGAACTAAACAGCAGGAAGACTGAAGTCATGGTGATCAGTAAAAAAACCATGAAATCCCCTCAACCTTGAGACAGGTTGATAAGTTGACAAAAGGGAACGATACCTGGGAACGATCATTTCATCAGACGGCAGATGCACATCAGAAATAGCCAGCAGAATCGGCCAAGCCAAAACAGCATGAAAAGCATTCTGACCAACTCTCTTCCTGATGTTAACTGATAGGTATTTGTTGGTCAGAATGCTTTTCATGCTGTTTTGGCTTGTGGGGGTATGTTAAAGACCAAGTTTATGTTCCACCACTTCCAGCAAGTATCGATGACTTGAAAGATCGAATAACAGCTGCAATCAACACGGTGGACCGTGACATGCTGAAGCGCGTTTGGGAGGAATTCTCATATCGGCTTGATGTTGTCCGCGCTGCCGGTGGTGGCCACATTGAGCACTTATAAAGCATGAAATGAAACTTGAATGTATATACAACACATGTGTTCATGCTAGAGGTTTGTAATTTTTTTCGTTTTTGACACATCACGTGATGATTTTGGCGTATTCTTTTTGAAACACCCTGTATAGAACCAATACTGTTGTACGGTTGCGAGGCGTTGACAGTCAACAAGCAAAGCCAGAACAAGATAGAGGCAGCCGAGATGTGGTTTATAACAAGAATGTTGAGAGTTCCATGGACAGCAAAGAAAACAAACGAGACAGTCTT
>JAPXFY010006821.1:0-11959 GCA_030674185.1 Monoplex corrugatus | reverse complement strand
CCAAACCCCAAAGCCCCCCAACTTGGGAAAAGCCGTTAAAGCAAAAAATCCCAACTGATTTTTAAAGGGGACTGTGGGATTTCAACCCACAATTTCCCAGTCGGTAGTCCGTTGTGCTGAAAACTATACACCACGGCGACGGGTTACACGCCACAAACCTGCTGTGTCTGTGTTAGAAAGAAAAGGTTTCTACGTCAGTTTCTCCTTCCTTTCGCATGGCTGCTTGCTTCAAAAAATTAGAACAGCAGAGGGGACACCTTTTTATTTCCCAATCTATTAAAGGCCATTCATCCTACCTTTGTGACAACGCTATCGCTTTTTGCGGTCAGCTTCAATTCTTTCCTTTTCAAGTTCCTAGTTTTTCACTATCACTTTTGGGCCCAAAGTTCTTTTGCTGTTTCAGGTTTGCCTAGAAAAGACTTCCATTGTCCCTTCGCCCCCACCATCATTTGCTTTTAAATTCAGTTTTGAAAACCCCACCGTTTTCGTCAAAAATTCTACAACTACTTTTTTTCCCCCCCGTTTGTGAAAGTCCTTTTTGAAAAATGTGTGTAGCCTGGTTAATTGTTGCATATGACTGGTGCTTAGTGGCATTGATTTGATTTTCAATTTTTCCCCCTTAGCGCCTTGCAAATAATGTACGTAAATCATTCGTTGAACGGCTCTTAAAAATGTTTCCCCCATGATCTAAAAAAGGAATAATTACATGTCAGAAATTTCACATCTCGAGCCACTTATCACAATGCAAAAGCATAAAAAACTAATTCCAACAGGAAATTAAACTCACTTCGCATTACACCCCCCCCACCCACAGAGACTTTCTTCAACACGTGTTTCAGTTGTCCCCAAACTCCTTCTGGTCACTTTTCAATTTTTTTTAACATTTACCTCAAGTCCTATATAAAAACCCCTTGGGGATCAATAATCCTCTTCAGAGACTGCGATTTCAGACTTGGATCTCATTAAAACTGTTTACACTTTAAGCCAGTAACAGTGGGTGGCTATGACTGTTTAAATGGATCCCGATTTATCAACATACCAAAATCAACAGCACCGCACAAAAGACAGGCCAGGGACACGCCCTGCTTTTCGCCGACTTGTACAATTTAAAATTACAGTTCACAAAGAAATTTTTAACACAATCAATTTTCCCAAAAAAGATGACTCCACGTTACACAAAGTAACTTTTCTTTCATATGGGGGGGGGTTTTTATACATCTTCAAAGATCAAAAATCAAACACACACACCCACAAACCAAAAAGAGAGAGAGAGAGAGGAGAGGGGAGAGAGAGAGAGAAGAGAGAGGGAGAGAGAGGGAGAGAGAGAGTTTGCCAAAACAACAAAAACAATGCTTTTACACACACCACAAACACACGCGGCGCGCGTACATACTACTACTACTTTTTCCCCAAACGCCCACGTACCATTATCGTCAACAAAAACACCACCCCACACCCCACACCACACACACACACACCACACAGAAAATGAAATTAATAGATGATATGCCTACATATGCGATACATTCATGTACAGATTCGTTTCAAGATTCGATAATTAATTCTGATGACAAGGGTTTGTGTTTTGTTTGCTTGTTTGTTCAATACTTTTTGTGTTAATTTTAAAAGTACTTTTCTTTTAAAGTGTAAACGTTTTTTACATTTTTGTGTTTTCTATTATCAAAAAAAATTTTTTGTGCCAATATAGACCTTTAAGGGGGGGGCCTAGGTGTACAAGAAGCATTTTAAGTTTATGTCACTACCCGAAGGTAAATCTCTCTCTCTCTCTCTCTCTCTCTCTCTCTCTCCTCTCTCTCCTCCTCCTCTCTCTCTCTCTCCTCTCTCTCTTCCCCGATGTTTCTTTTTTCCAGACCTTTACTTCTGTGTATATATATATTATAAACTTATGTATATAATATAATCTATATTTTTTAAAATATAAATATATGTGTGTGTTTAAAATGTGTGTTTGTTTTGTGCGTGTTTTTTACATATATATATATAAATTTTTTAATTAAGAGAGAGGAGTGGAGAGGAAACTATATACATTACATAAAATATTAAGTATATGTATAGTTTTCTTGTTTTAAGATTATATAATTTTTTTTGTTTTTTTTTTAAATTTACCCGCTAACACACACACACACACACCACAACCACATCAAACACACACACACACACACACAACATTATATTATATATATATAATATATTATTATATTTTTTTAAAAAATTTTCCCACCCAAGGGGCGATTTGGGGGAGCGGGGGGGATAATTAAAACAAGAACAACAAGAAGAAAACCCATGATTGAATCTGGGCTTCAGGACTGAGAAATTTTTCTAAATCAATTAACTAATATTGTAAAATGGGAAATTAAAAAAAGTCAAGATGGGATGGAAAGGCATAAAATCGTATTTTAGGATTAAAAGGAGGGATGGAAGGGGGGGGGGGGGGCATGTTTAAAAAACCAGACAAGCTTTCTTTAATTCTGGGGGGAAACAACATGAAACGGAAATGGGGCATAAAAATGAAAGTGAAGGCCCAAAAGTCTATCAAAGCTTCCTTCATAATGTCTTCATTGACTATTGCAATTTCACTCCTGTGGCCCTTCCTGCCCCCACCTTCCTCCTGCGCGATTCAAACAATGCGACCCCCTTGTACTCAAAAAAAAAAGCTGACCCATATCTCCTCCCTGGCACAACTTCACGGGCTCCTGATCAAAGCGCATACGTAAAAATAGACCCTGTGCTACCAAACCCTAAATAACGCAGCCCCCCGTTTACCTGTCAACCCTACTTGGATCTATGTTCCCTCACGTACCCTCCGCTCTGCCTCCGCCCTCTGCTTTTCGTTTTTCCACGCACTAGCTAAATACCTATGGTCCACGAGCCTTCTCTGTTTTGATCCACTTTCCGGAACAAACTTCCTCTCTTGTCCGTCAGCAACCTACTTTTTTCCCTTCAAGTCCGCTCTCAAACTCACCTTTCTCCTCTGCATAAAATCCTGACCCACTCTCCCCCCTCTGTAGCCTGTTCCACTCGGAGGGGGAATACATGTAATATATTTTTTGTATTAATTGCCTCTATAATTTTCCATTGCTTTATTCTTTTTCCCCCCTTTTAGCCCTGTGTGAGGTGTGTGTGGGTGGTTGTGTCGCGTGCGTAAGGTTTTCAGCGCTTAGATTTGATTTTTTTCGGATTTTGGCTATTTAAAAATTTTTAATTTTTATTATTATTATTACGGGCTGGGGTAGACCCCAGTTTTATCAAAATATGTTGGATGGAAAAACCATTTTATATCAACATCATCCAAGTATTGCACCAAAACCCGTACCCCCTGAAAAAATTGACAACTTTATGAAGTATTAGAGACGGCCCAAGGATCAATGCAAAGCACAGATATTACCCGTAATAATGGGAGACTTTTTAAAGTTAAAGCGGGACAGGGGCAGAAATGGATGACATGTTGGTCTCTGGCCTTGGCAACCAAAATGAAAGGGGAAAAAACCTGGGGAATTTTGGCCCCCAAATAAATGATTTTAATAGGAAAAACCTGGTTTTTAGCAGCCTAACAGAAGGAAATATACATAGATGAATTTCTGTGGAAATACTTGAAAAAAAGGGGGGGCTCATTTTGGAAAGGGACAAGCAATGTCTTTTTAAAAGGTACTAGGCCGATAGACAGGTTTTGCTAATTAAGTTGGTGGCAGGCCATTTGATATCAAAAACATCCCAAATAAAGCACCAAAATCCGCAAATGGCCCAACTTTTGACACAGTTTAAAGTTTAGATACTGGGAATGGTCATTTCACCAACGGTAGATGTCATCGGAAATAGTCGCGAAACGGCCGAGCCAAATCAGCATTCAAAAGATTAAAAGTGTTCTCACCCAACTAATGCCTACACTAAAAATCAGGAAAAGGTTCTTGAAGTTCGTAGCACCCATACTGTCGTCGGTTGGGGCGTGGACGTCAATACGCAAAGTCCGAAAAAATTTAAAAAACAACTGAAATGTGGTTTAAGAGAAGAGAATGTTGAAAGTTCTTAGACGCAAAAAAAAACAAACGGAAGTCCTGATGGAAAGAAAAAAAAAAGATCTTAAAAAAGGAAAATTAGGAAAAGAAAAGAAACGTTTATGGGTTTTATGAGGAAAGGGGGGATTTGAACATCTGGTCCCAACAGGAAAGCTGGGGGGGAAAGAGAACACCAGGAGCCCCAGGCAGAAAATATTTCATGAATTTACAGGGTGACAAAGGGACAGAGAGGGTGGGAGATGTACTTGCATGACAGGGGAAAAGTTCGTATGGAGGGATATGATCCCCAACGCCACGGGGCCCCAGGACAAATATGATGATGATGAATCCAGGAGATAGCAAAAAAAAACAAAGTGATTACAACTTCATAAAAAAAAGCTTCGAAATTTTTATGAAAAAAAAAAAACCTACCAGGCGCAGACTGCAACAGTGACCACATCCGCAAGGGAAATTTAGGGCTGAAACAAAAAGAAAAGAGAAAGCCAAACCCCGTAACATCAAAGTAAATCTTTGATTTTAAAGACAGACGAATCGATCCTGAAATTTTTAAACCATACAGTTCAAAACCCCAATTCAGGCTCTGGAAGACGTTGGGAAGTGGGGAAAAGGGAAAAAGTTCAGAAATTAGAGTCGATAAACGAAGTTTGTGAAGAAATCCCTAGAGTTGAAAGAAAAGCAAAAAAAGTGGATGACAAAAAAAATTTTGGGCTTGTGGAAGAACAAAAAGGAAGAAAAAAGGGAAAGGGGAAAGAATATAAAAAGATAAAAAAGGGAAACCAGGGATAGGTGCAATGAAGCTAAGGGGAAGTTTGGCTAGAAACCAAGTGCAAAGAAAAAGAAGACCGACACAAAAAAAATTAAATTTTTGCAAAAAACCCTGAGAAATTCCCCACAAGAAAATGATGACATAACTGGTCGTATGAATCAAAAAGGTGGTGGATTATTAGGAAAAACAAAAATAACCAAGGGGGGGGGAGGATACTTTAAAAGACTTTTTTGTGATGAAAAAACGAAAACACATTTTTAAAAAGACTTTTAAAGGCCCCACCGTAATGAAAAGATGAAGTTCGGCAGCTTTGAAAAGGTGCACCGGAAAACCCCCGGGACCAACAATTTAAATTTAGAAATGATTGGGCCCCCCCTAAATACTTTGGTTTTTAAAAAAGTAAAGTCCTCCTAAATAAAATTTCATGTCCCCGGGGCAAAATCCCCAAAGATATGTAAAAAATAAATTTTTTCATTGCACTTTAAAAAAGACAGGGGCTATAGAATGCAAACCCCCATCGAAAATCAGTTGTGAGTATGAAACAAAACTTCAATTAAAAAAAAAATCCGATGGGCCCACGGAACAGAATAAAAAAGAAAAATAGAAGAACAGTGGGGAATTTGTGATGGGGAAAGGAACTATGGATCCATATACACCTAAGAATTCATAGAGGCATTGAGTTGAATAAGAATTTAATTATGCTTTGTTGTTTTATCCCAAAGGGCTTTCGTCGGTAAGACACGAAGAATGTTCAACCACTAAAAAGGGTTAAATTTTTAAGGGGAAAAAGATCTAAGAATAATCAAAAAATTTGTTTTGGGGAAAAAACAGACAAATGAAAATAAAAAACGATACAATTCTTTCCAAAAATCAAAAAAGGGAATGGGCAGGGTTGTCCCCTGTCACCAGATTTTTTTTCACTCTCCCCGCAAAACCATCATGGGGAATCTAGAAGAATGCCCGGGGATAAAATTTTTGGATGAAAAAGGATAACAACTGTGACATTACTTTAAACAAAATCTGAAAAAACAGATTAACTGGACAGTTATTTAAACAAAAGTCAAAACATATAAACATGGTTTTTTGAAACGAATCTGAAAACAGTTAAATGGGGACATTTTTTTGAATCAAAAAGTCTGAAAATAGTATAAAACTCTCAGTTATTTGAAACAAAATCCGAAAACTAACGGTGACGTTTTTCTTCAAAGGCCCAAATTTTTGCATGCAGTTATCGGGGCACCTTTTTTGTTTTTTTAAAGTGTTAACGGGGTTTCCGCTTATTTTTTTTCTTTTCTTTTTTTAAATCCCCCACCCACCACCCCCACCCCCCCGCCAACCCACCCCTGTCCTTTCAGTACGCATTAATTTTCCCACTGCTTTTTCGCATATTTACATTGTTACATTTTTTAAAACTGATCATTCGAACAACATACTGAAGCACACAATAGTACCTATAAAAAATTTTACGTCGTTGAATTTGTAGAATCAGATGGTTGATGCACATCGAATGCCAGCAGAATGGTCAAGCCAAAACAGCTTTAAAGAAGATGAAAAGCGTTTTTACCAAAAACTACTTTTCAATTAACACAGGAAAAAAGGTTCTTGAATGTTACAAAAACCAAACGTTTCGGTTTTTAAGGCGTGGGCATAAAACCAAAAAAGCCAGAAAAGATTGGGGCAGCCAAAATATGGTTTCTAAGAAGAATGTTTGAAGTTCCATGGGCAGCAAAGAAAACAAACGAGACTCTTGAGGGGACAGACACAAAGAAGATCAATGAGGGGAAGATTAAAGAAAGCAACAT
Source organism: Monoplex corrugatus (assembly GCA_030674185.1). Lineage (NCBI taxonomy): Eukaryota > Metazoa > Mollusca > Gastropoda > Littorinimorpha > Ranellidae > Monoplex > Monoplex corrugatus. Next base: position 5,357 of record JAPXFY010006821.1, on the reverse strand, counting down.
TTATGGACTTTTTATGGGGAAAGAAAAATTTAAAGAGACCTATCAGACACGGAAGTGACCCTGGGGGGGGAAAATATTGGCCGGCTTGCAGGGGGCAAAGACGAGAGGGGGAAGGATAGATTCGTGCGAAAAGCTATGATCGCAACGCCGCGGCAGGGCCATGGTGTGATGGTGAGATCATATAATTGCCGGGACAGTGGGGTACAGTTACATGCTGCTCATTCTTGCACAAAAGTAAGATCCAGTAAGTACAAAATTTTGGGCATAATGAAAATTTCATCATCAGTCTTTTTCCTACTGAAGTACCGAGAGTACCCGTAAAAAAAACGTCGTTAAGTTGACTACATTTGGGCTGCCATTATCGACAGGGTCTCAGTTGGGCTGAAAACAGTTAATAAACTGTTGCACAAATTATTTGTCAAAAGGGCAACTGGACAATGGCCCCGCCGACAAAAACCGGTGACGCACCGCTGGACATTTTCGTGTCACTACGGAAGGACAAAAAAAAATCCAACTGTCCGCCAAGGACACATTTTTGTTTTTTCCCCCCTGGTGCTTTTTTTTCCTGTCCTTTCAAATGCTGCGATTAACAGATCCCCCGGTTTTCCCCAAGTGCTGGGAAGGTCGAATAGCTAGTTGTTTGTTGCGGGTTAATCTACTTAAAAGATCTTTCCACACTCCGGTACTACTAGCTATCTTTTTGGCAAAATTTAAAAGACCCACGCCCTGGAATAGGGGACTGGTTTCTTTTTTGGCCCAAAGATAAAAGCTGTCACGTCAACAGATTAAAGGTACGATTTTTAGAAAAATTTCGTGACCATGTCGTAATTTTGTTTCCGGTTTGCTGATAAATTTCCCAAAACAAAATTTTTCATACGAAAGAGAATTTGTTTAGTTTGTGGGGGGTAAATACATTTTGTATTCACAAAAAGTCGTAAAGAAAGTTTCGTTTACATATGAAGTTGCCTCCAATGTTAACACAAATTGATTTTTTGGGAAAAAGTTCCAGACCAAAACTTCCGATTAAAAAAGTGATTTGGGTAAAAAAAATTTTCCCCTACCAACATACAAATTTCACACACACACACACACCCCCACACACCACACACACACACACACACACCCCCACAAACACACACACACACACCACACAAACTAAAAAACCCCCCTGATCCTGTAGTTACAGACCTATCTCACTTACATCCCTATTTTAAAAACTAATGGAAAAATTTTACTGAATCGACTTACTTTTTTGAGAAAAAATAATACTTTAACCAAACTGGGTTTCAAAAAAAGGGAGATCGACGAAGCCATTTAGTCAAGTTAACAAATCAAAATTAAAAAAACAGTTTGCTAAAAATAAAAAAGTCTTATACCTTTTTTATCTTAAAAAAATGTACGACCAAAATCTGGCACGCGACTTTTTTTTTTGAAATTAAAACACAAAGGGCTAAATGGTAATCTTTATTATTTTATCCCAAGCGTTTATAAGTTATGAAGTACAGTCGCTTTTTAGGTAAACAATTTTGAAAAAGATCTGTAAAAATGGGGAATTCCACAGGGTTTCCCTAGTATTCCTTTTTATTAATATTTTGAATAAGTCTCAAACAATTAAAAAGTACTCAGTGCGCTGTGATACAGCGATTTGGTGAACGTTTCGTTGAAAAGGAAGACTTTCCTTTTTTGAGAAAAAAAACTACATTAAAAGGTCTACCAACGTGAAATTAATCTATTTCCACTTACTTGACGGATTGGGCTAGAAAAAACCCCAAAGAAATGTGCTTTTTTTTTTTAAAGGTCTTAGTCCTAAAGAGGTACCGTTGTTTTTAAAAATTTTTATAAAAGGGAAATGAAATATGCTACCCAGGGAAATTTTTTTTTGGAGTACACTTGACTTCTGTTTCAGGGGAAAAGAAACATATTGATGCCCCTGTTATATAAAGCGAAAAAACTGTAAAATTTAAAAAAAAAAAAATTTATTTGTAAACCGTCTTGGGGACAGGGCACTAAACTTGACATCTTTAAAAAACTTTAGTAAGATCGAAGTTGGGTTTGGCCAAGGGTATTTTTCGCCCAAAATGTATTGAAAAAACTTCAAAGCTTAATGTAAACAGTTAAATGTGCTCTTGGGGTACCGGTGTATACAAAAAAGCAAGAGTTATGAACAGCGGTTTCCTTCCTTTGGAAGATTGGAGGAAGTTTTCACTGCTAAAAAATATGTTGGAGCAAATGCAGTAGCTAATTTTGCCGATACAGAACTTAAAATTCGGTCGCATTTATTTCCCCCAAAAGAGCAAGAACAAAAAAGGCGCAAGAAAAAATATCCACTTACACAAATGAGCTTTTCGAACTTTCTCGCGTTAGTACCTAACAAAGTTTACAAAGAGATATGTTGTCCCCTTTCCCCCCCCGGGAATTGCCAAACGCAACTTTTGATATCGCTATAACTCCTTTATACCGACTTTAAAAGTATTAATCCACACTTGTTAGCAAAATTTACGTTCTTCGCATGTAATCAAAAATTTTACATTTTTGAAAATCTTTACGGTGGGTCTGTTCTAGATGATGGTGCAGCAGGTGCGGCTTTCTTATTCCAAAATTTAAAGTAGAAAAAGGGTTACCTTTGGACCGGGGCATTCAATCTTCACTTGTGAATTAGTTGCCTCCTGATGGCACTGAACTATATAGTAGATCCCCATCCCCTTTGTTTTGTATCTTTTTATTGTAGATTCGAAATCTGCATTACAATCCCTAAACAGTTGCGAATATAAAGAAACAGTACTTAAAATTTATATATACTTTTTTAATTATTGTTTAATAAAAAAATAAAAACACAAGTTTCTTTTTGTTGGATCCACCCAGTGGGGTTTATATTAACGATTGGGGCGACAGAATTGCTAAAAGTGCGCACTGAATAGGGCTTTCAGTACTGAAATTATTTACCACTCTCTGAACATGAAATGAATGCTAAATTAGAGAACAAAGTCAACGTGACCTTCGCCCCTTCATGTAAATTACCGGGTTTTACAAGACTGAGATAACTTTAGTTACAGAGTATCTCTCAGCTCCCTTCAAACAAACAATAAAATTTAGAAAACCAAAAAATGTACTGTAATGTTACATAACAGTTTTAAAACCTTTTAGTTGTAGCAAATCTCCTTTTTTCCCGCATCATTTACAAATTTAAAAAAAAACAAACTGATTTCACTCTGTATTTACACATTGTGGCATTTACTGCACGTCCCATGGGTGTTTTATTTTTATTTAGCCGATTGTTTTATACAAGTAAACCCCATCTACTTTTTTTTTTTTTTCTTTTTTTTTTTTTTTTAACACATGACCTTACATGCCAGAAAAAACACCACACACCACACAACACCCACACACATACACACACACACACACTACACAACACCACACACCCACACACCACACCCACATACATAACACATACACACCCCACATACACACACACATACACACACACACACACACACACAAAATAACACACACAATACCCCACTACCACACACACATACACACACACATACACACACACACATACCACACACACATACACACACACATACACACAACACACACACCACAAAACCCACACACAACACACAACACCACATACACACACACACATTACACACCACCACGCCCACACGCAGCACACACACACCCCACACACCACGCACACTACACCACCCCACACAAAAAACACACACCACACACAACAACACACACGCGCCGCACGCACGCATACACGAATACACGCAATCCTGGAAATTTGATGAAGCCGATTTTTCTAATGTTTGGGTTTGTTTTTCTCCCGTTCGTTAAATTGTTTGAGTTACCTTATTGGTACAATGCCTTTAGATTTATGATTCGTTCACCCCATAGACACTCTTTTTCTTTTTTTATTTTTTATTTATTCTTTATTCATTTATTTTTATATATAAATAATTTCATTTTTCCCCCCTAAAAGCTTATGTGAATAGATGTTAAAGAAATAACGAACGAACATACTTACACAACACACACACAAAAAAACACACACACAAAACACACACCCCACACACACACACACACAGGTCGAAAAAACCCCGATGGGCAATATATCTAAAAAAAATATTAAAAAAAAGAAAAAAAAAAAAGCGTTTTTGTTATACCAAAAACATGACAAAATGTTGATGTTTGCTTCTCAAAGTCACTGAGATCTGGAAGAAACTTCCCTTGGGAAAAAAAACTTTTGGGGCACAGGGCATGGGTTTACTGTCACAAAAAAAAAGGAATGAAATCTTCTGTGCACAAACCAGAAGAACAAGAAAACCAATTACGCGTATCCAACGAGACAAAAAAAAAAAGCGCAAATTTTTTGGGCCAACTAGCCTTTGTCAAACGCGAACGCACGGTCACGCGTCCAGCAAAAAAATGGAAAATAAAAACGGGGCTAAAAATTCCCTGCCGCCGTCCCGTGGGTAAGAAAATGGAATGCCCTGTCGTCATGGCAGAAGTAAAAAAGGGGAGAGGGGGGGGCAACTATGATTTAAAAAAGGGGAAATGAGATGAGTTCTGCAATTTTTAGAAGTGGCCGCTATATGGTATAGCCCCGTTCTGAAAAAAGGCACAGGGCAAAAGCCAAAAAGAAAGGATAGATTTGGCCCCTGCCAAAAACTGGAGGCGGGGAACAGGAAGTGAATGAAACGCATGTTGAATTTGTTGCGCAGTGGTTATTAGGGGGACAGTCACAAATTCCCCCGGGAAGTGCTTTTTCACACACACCCAACAAAAAGATGACTGTAGGCAGGTTTTGTGGTACTCAGACACTGCGTCAAAAGATTTTTTTTTTCGTGATTTCTCAATACGTCTACCCTGTCACCCGGATTTTGGCAAAAAATTTTGAGGGGGAATTTGTTTTCTTTTTTTTTATGATTTTCCATGACTTTAATCTTCTCGCTATTTAGCTCCAAGCCCCTTTTCTTTTATTTTTTATTTTATTCGCAAAGGTTTTTTAAGTCCCCTTTACTGTCTGCAATTAGCACAGGTCTCTGGTAACGAATGTTGTTTATATTTTTTCCCCCAACCTGTTCCCGGGGGTTCTTCGAGATACAGTGGTATGGCCCCCCCCCCATACGAAAGGGGGACGAGGGGAGACATTGTGTATAAAAACTTGTGTTATGTGTGATGTGTGTTGTGTGGGGGGGGGGTGCGATGGAGTGCGTTTGTGTGTGTGTGTTTGTGTGTATGTGTGTGTGAAATTTTTATGTGTGTGTGTTGGTTTTTGTGGTTTTGTGGGGTGTGTGTGTGGGGTGGTGTGGTTGTGGTTGGTGTGTGTGTGTGTTGTGGGT
>JAPXFY010006820.1:0-11966 GCA_030674185.1 Monoplex corrugatus | reverse complement strand
TGGGCAGGACGACCAACGGGCACAAAAATTAAACGCAACAAAATCAAGCAGCAAAGGCCTGGGCCTAACTCAAAGCGAGCGAAAAAAGAAAAAAAAAAAAAAAAAAAACCGAAACGGGAAAGAACAACATCTTTGACATAAAAAAAAGCTAAAGAGGGGTCACCCTACAGCTCAGACATGCAACTTCACACTCTAAAACGATATCAGAACAACGTAAAAAGTATCAGAACAACGTAAAAAGAAACACGATCTTCCGTATCTTCGGGAACTATCGGGAAATCTGGATAATTTACGCTGCAGGACCCTTTTTTTTTTCAGGCTATCGTCGCAGCGGGTTACCGGTAGGAGCGCATGGCTTGATTTGAATAAGTATTTCCCTTATTTTTTTTATGTTATTTTTTGACTATAAAAACTTAATTTTTTTTTATTTATTTTTTTTTATTTATGAGTGAAAATAACTAATTTTAAAAGGGGGGTTTCAAAATACAGTTTCTCTTGAGTTTTTAGAACATAACGTTTAGTTTCTTTTTCTGTGTCCGACTGGGTGGGGTGGGTGGAGGGGGGGGTGGAACTACTGCCCCCCAAAGGACACTCTGAGTTCAGCTCAAAGATGTCCTGTTGCGGCGCTGCATCTCCCTAGTCGGGTGGGGGGAGGGGTGGGGCTGGAGAGGGGGGGGCTGATTTATTTAGGGGAGGCAGCTGAGGCCGCTCTGCCCAGTGCTGCAGAAAATGCGGCGAATGAGCGTGCCTGCACTACCTCCTCCTCCAGCTTGTTCCAGTCTTCAACAGTCCTTGTGAAGAAAGAGCATCCATACTGCTCTGTCCTTGTCTGGGGGACTTTGTAGCCACGACTGTTGTTACATGCGTGTTTGGCGATGATGTTTGTTGCCACGTGGTCTGCATAGGTCTTCATTTTGATTTTCCTTTTGGTCTTATCCACTGGGTCAGGTATTTTTCTGGTGGTAGGGCTGGAACCTGACCTTCTGTTATTTTATATAGTGTTACCAGCCTTTGGTGTGTCCTTCGCTGCTGCAGAGAGGGCAGACCAAGCTCTTGGAGCATCCTGGTGACGCACCCTGGTTTATTGAGACCTTGTAGTCTTGCTTTATGAAGCGTGCTGCCCTTCTCTGTACTCTCTCCAGTCTATCCTGATCTTTTGCCAAGTACGGGTCCCATACAGTGGCTCCGTACTCCAGGACAGACCGCACTAGAGAGATGTAGGCTGTACGGCGGCACTCTTGGGGACAGCTGCCCAATTTACGACGAAGGAATCCTAGTGTAGTGTTTGCCCTCTTGCAGATGTTTGTTATGTGCGCGGACCACTTTAAATCTGCCGATATTTGTACTCCCAGGTATGGATTTTGCTCTACCATGTTGGAGGATCTCCTCATCAAGCTGTAGTGGAAGGATGAGCGGTTTTTGGTTGGTAGGACGTAACATTATTTGGCATTAAACCGCATTCCCCCCGTTTTTTCGCCCATTCCTCCAGCTTGGTGAGGTCTCCTTGGAGCAAGGTATGGTCCTGGAACTGGCATATCTCCCGGTACAGTAAGCAGTCATCTGCGAACAGCCGTACTTTTGATGTACTGCTCACAACCTCAGGCAAGTCATTGATGTAGTACAAGAAGAGCAAGGGACCAAGAACTGTGCCTTGGGGTACACCAGACAATAACGGCTGTTTCTTCTGAGGTTTCCCTCTTCTAGGACCACTCTCATCGTTCTTTGTGTCAGGAACTTTTCAATCCACCTGTGGACTGGGCCTGCTATCCCGTAGTGTTGCAGTTTGTGGAGGAGCTTTTTATGAGGTACAGTATCAAAGGCCTTACTGAAGTCCAAGATCACAACATCTGTTTGCGTTCCTTCGTCATTTGACTTTAGTAGGTCGTGCATAGTTGTGAGCAGCTGCGTTTCACAGGAAAATCCTTTCCTGAAGCCGTGATTTTTATCGGTAAGGATTTGATGCTTGTCCAGGTGTTCTCGGATATGGTGGCTGATGACATGTTCTAAGATCTTACACGCCACAGATGTAAGGGACACTGGGCGATAATTTTCAGGTCTGTTTTTGGTCTCCTTTTTTGAATATGCAACTTATGTTTGCAGTCAACCAGTCTTCAGGAAGCTGACCAGTGTCCATTGAGTGGTTGTAAATGCAGGTCAGGGGTCTGCTAGGATGTCAGCGCAGTTTTTTAAGACTCTGCTGGCGACTTTATCTGGACCACTAGCTTTAGATGGGTTTAGGTTTCGAAACAGTTTTGCTACACCTCCTCTCTGATCGTGAGTTTGTTTATTTGTGGCTGTTTGGGGCCATCCATTTGTGGTGGTGGGGAGCCATCATCTGTGGTGAAGACAGAGCGGAACTGATTTAGTAGGATGTTTGCCTTGGTTTCGCTGTCACTGACCAGGTTTGTTCCTTCCTTTAGTGGGGCCACGCCGATATTATCCTGTCTTATAGATTTGATGTATTTCCAGAAGGGTTTACTATTGTTTTCCTTCAGTCCATTCTCAATGATGTTGTTTATGTAGTTTTTGTTCTGCTTTCCTCATTCGGTGTTGAAAAGTGTCAACTCAAGAAGACAGGGACGATCTTATGTTTAAATGGAGACTCGTGTCCTGTGGATGACATTCACGACATAAAAAGCTCTTTAGACAAGACACTATCAAAATTTGACAATCCTGCCGACAGTACTGTTTTCCACCGTGACCGTGGTGTCCACGAATTGAATAACAAAGATCTCGCAGCAACAACTCTAAATCTCTCTTCTTGCATCAAACATATAACACAAAAATATCCAAATTCAAAGGTAGGCCTAGTCATCAGCAAGGTCGCTCCTGTACGACATGCACGTATGGAGGTTCAGCGAAATTTGTTCAACACTTTCTTGTCTGCTGAGATTGTTGACATAAAAAACAACAACATATCTTTAGTATCCCATGAAAATCTTCGTACTAACCAGCAGTTTCTTCATGACAATATTCACCCCACTGCCAGAGGAAGCAGCGTGATAGCGGGGAACCTAGGAAGACACGTTCGGGATCTGTTTGAGAGACCCCTAGGAGAACAACAGGATCTAGATCTTCAGAACTACACACCTCTAGATTTCCCCGACGACGGTTCCACCATTTTGACAACTGCGAACCGTGGTGACATGTCATATATTTTGAATGAATCGTAGTAGATCTACAGTTTGATAACGTTTCATGTCACAGGACATTTTCCTCGTCATCTCTGACAATTCTCTTGTTGAAAGTGTTTAAACGCTAGGATTTAGTCAGACTACGAGTATCAGGACTCAGTCAGACTAGATCTATATTCTCTGTACATTTGAAGGCACGTATAGCCTACTATTGTTTTATTTATTTGTAATTTGTTTATGTTCTGAATCTAACTCTTATCTCAATTACTAGTATTAGTAGGACTTTTTTTCATAGCTTAACTACATTTTTTTCTACCTTTCATTAGTAGTCTAAGTATCTAATGTTTTCTTTCTGGCATTTTTTCTCGTACACAGAAAACCACATTATTCGTGATTATCAAACAAATAACCAGTTTATTTAAAGTAAGAGATTAGCCAACAATGAAAATATGCCAACAATCACAAATCAAATTTTTACAGTGGAATTGTAGATCTATTTCCATCAATTCTGCATACCTGGAAACATTTCCTCGCATTAAAATCAGTGTGAAGTTTTGATTTTGTAGTCGCTTAATGTTACACCAACCAAACTTCCCACTTTCCAAAATTGTTACTGTCCTCCAATATATGACTTTGGAATCCCGGAAAAAGGTAGCCACAGCGATATATATATATATATTTGGATGAATATTACTTCAAAAAAGAACTCAGGAAGTTGTATCAATCTGATTTTGATAATTGGAAAACCACATATTAGAAAATGATCTGTCGTTGTCAGCAGAAAAAAACTAACATGATTCTATTTAAATCCTGGTGGTGCTGTAAGTAACTTGCCTACTTTCAAGTTGCATGGTGAAGTGATACATTACAAACAGGTTGTAAAATTTCTGGGATCTTTAAAACATCGAAATTAAACTGGAATGTCCATTTTGATTATACTTCAACAAAAGCAAGAAAAGCCTTAAATTTTCTAAAGATAATAAAGCATATTACCTTGGGGAATGGATACAAACACACTACTTCATCTATCAACAGCACTTGTACGATCTAAATTATCCCATGCGCAAGAAGTGTTTTTCAGTGCACCAGTGCACCAAAATATTTACTAAAGAAAATTCAAAGCTTAGACTGCAAAAGTCTTAAAATTGCACTAGGTGTTCCAGCCCACGCTTCTAATCTGGAAACGTACAAAGTTGCTGGAATTCTGCCTCTGAACAACTATAGTGAGCAAGCGACAGCAAAGTTTGCCGTTAGAACTACTTCACAAACGGACAATTTTGTGACCAAGGAAATTAAAATCAGGTCTGATGTTCACTTTCCAAAACGAGCAAACAGTCTAACATACATTCCGATGAAATAGCTCAGACACCATCCACAACGCCTATCCCTACATGGGAAATGCTAAAAGCCACTTTTGATATTGATTATACAGATGCTAAGAAATATGAAAACGTCAACATTTCGATATGCACAGCAAGAGAACACGTCGATGAAAAATACCGTACCCACCTCCATATTTTACCGATGGATCAGTCTTAGAAAATAAGTATGCTGGGGCATCATTTTATGTTCCAAAATTTAAAATAAAAAAGTTATTTTTCATTGTGACAAATATATCTATATTTACAGCGGAATTAGTCGCTATTATACCAGTGTTCCATTATCTAGTAAATCCAAACCTCTGTCTTTCAAAGTACAACTCTTTGTTGATTCAAAATCTGTAGTATATGCCTTACAGTCTTTTGAAACAGACACAAGAGAGTTTAAGGATAAAAGGTACAGATATCAGTTTTATGCTGGGTGCCTTCTCACGTTGGTCTTCACGGCAACGAAATAGTCGACAGAGCAGCTAAGCAAGGTGCACACAATTCTGATAAATTCTATAGAATTACGTATTAATACTTCCGTAAAAGAAGCTTGCAACTTGCCAGAATCAGCCTCATGGATTCGTTTCCATGAACATTTCAGTGAAAAGTTTGTGTCACAACAAATTCTAAAACTTTCATTTCAAAACGTATGTAAATAATTGCAGTATTCTTCCATATATCATTGAGATCAATTGTTGCTGTTCGTTTTCGTATTCGGCTAAACCCATTGAAAACAAAACATTGTAAACATGTCAAGTGTGTTTGCGGCGAATAATTCACACTGTTTCATTGCTTAATTTACAGCAAAATGTTACGATCATTTTTACCAAAATGTTTACACGAGAATGCTATTCTGAAACTCATTTTAAAGAAGTAACGAATCAATCTTTATCAGTTAAAATTTCAGAATCATTGGTTTCACAGTCCTCTTAAAAGCATTACTTAAGTTATAAAATTTGTACTTTAGTGTTAAATTTTCCCTTCAATTTGTGATGTTAATTGTTAGTGTTAAGTTCTTGTTCCATTTTTCTGTTCCCCCCACCTACTTTTTGTCTCTTACTCTGTTCTCCTCTCTGCCCCCAATCCAACCCGCCCATCTTTTTCCCCCCGTCTAATGTCACTTACAGTGAAAAGACGTTAAATCAAAGAAGGAACAAAATGGACACCACACACACACACACACACACACACACCACACACACACCCAGCAACACACATCCCTTTCTTCCACCTCCCCGCCCCCACCCCCAACCCTCAACTCCAACCCAAAATAATCTGTACCCTATTGCTCTCCCCTCGGCAAGGTGACAGCATACGACAAGGGTAGACAAGGGTGAGAATCTCGTGGGAGAACGAAACTACACACGAAAAGTCTGTGTCGATGACATTGAATTACTACTGCACGGACTGTTCAGTCATTAATCTGTCCCACCGAAGACACAATGCAACCGCCCTGGTGGCTAGACAATAATAGTTTAATTTAAAGTCTTGTATGCCATGGATTCTGCTTTGCTAATATTTTGTTTGTCTCAGCATTTTGTTAAAAATGAATAAAATATGAATTACAACAACAACAAAAACAACAACAACAAACGAACGAACACACAGACTTTCCGTTTACGGTCTTCCTCAGAAGAGAAAAATGGTATACATCAAACACACGAACACACAGAGAGAGAGAGAGAGAGAGAGAAAGTCAGACAGACAGACAGACAGACTGACTGACTGACAGACAGACAGACAGAGACAGAGAGACACATATGTATGTATATATCTATTCATGTGTATGTATGTGTGTTTTGTTTGTTTGTTTGTTTGTGAGTGTGTGTGTGTGTGTGTGTGTGTGTGTGTGTGTGTGTGTGTGTGTGTGTGTGTGTTGTGTTGTGAGTGTGAGTGTGTGTGTGCATATGTGTGTATGCCCTCTCAGTAAGGTCCTTTATCTATTCACCGACAGTTCCAATATCTCTCTCTCTCTCATCTCTCTCTCTCTCTCTCCTCTCTCTCTCTCTCTCTCTCTCTCCTCTACGACAAAAATGCATAATCTTTGATGAAGACATTTCAAGTCAAAGGGTCATTACCAGAATACTCATGACTGAAGATGAAAAATATCAAAAATCCCTAGATGAATTTATCGCCTTTGCTTGGGAAAGTCGGAGAAAGAAAACAACACAGCAATAAATTAATGTAAGTTTATCTCCAGTGAGGATATCACTTTATACTGTTCTTATGTTTATTTGCCAGATTTGGGTCTTCCTCTTACTTATATGACTAATTACGTCGGGTGGTCAACTGTTTCTTCAACTTTTTGTTCAACTTTTTGTTCAACTTTTTTCCTTCAAATTTGTTCTTCATTATTAGGAAACAAAATTTAAATGGATGTAGTAATGTCAGACATGACTATATTTATACATCTCGCCGTAAAATTTAATGACTTTGTTTTATGCTCCTTGCCACAAGGACAAAAATGTCAATGGCAATAAACCATTTTCAGTTTTCAGTTTCAGTTTCAGTTTCTTTGTCTCTCTCTCTCTCTCTTTCTCTGTCTGTCTCTCTCTCTGTCTCTCTCTGTCTCTGTCTCTGTCTCTGTCTCTGTCTCTGTCTCTCTCTCTCTCCTCTCTCTCTCTCTCTCTCTCTCTTTCTGTCCAAAAACGAATTAATGCCTGTGGTTATCACGTCAAGTTATAAAGTGAGTGTGGCACATTTCATTTTCTCATATCTCTTTGACCTCCAGTAACTCTTTTTTTTCTCATACAAATTTCTTAGGAGTTTTGCGGGTTTGTTTGTTTGTTTTGTTTTGTTTGTTTGTTTTGTTTGTTTGAGGGCGTGTGGGGTGGGGGTTTAGTTTGAAAACAGGGGTTGGCGTGAGAAAAGGGAGGATAGGCGCGTGAGGGTGGGAGCAGGGGGGGGGGGGGGGAGAGGGTGAGAGGAAAATGCGTGCAGACAAGCATATACCTCTTTTATTCAAATTCGACAAGACCACACAGGTTTATTTCCACTTTCTTTCGTTAAGACTGAAAACAAACGCAGACAAACCCGTATTTAAATCAGTGAAGTGTACAAGGCTTTGGCGGTTAAAAAGGGAGGTAAATCAAGACACTTCTGCTTAACCCTTTGACTCTTGCACCCTGTCCACCAGCATCCTGTATCATCCACCATCCTAGCGAAACAAAAAAGGAAGCTGGTGGATAGGGTACAGGAGTCAAAGAGTACGTTTTTTTTTTGCAGTTGGCGGGTAGCGTACGGGAGCAAAGGGTTAAATCACTGTCTGCGCACAATGGCGGGTAAATGGGAGGAAAAGCTTCGGCGGTCAGATCCACAAATTCCATTCCCTCAAACCGCTCGGTCACATTTTTTGTCTGTGTCGCCGAGTTTTCCACGACCTCCCCCAAATCCACCACAAACCACCCTCACCCCCCACCTCACCCCCCACCCACCCCCATCCGCCCCCGCTTTCATCTGGAACGCCACTCCTAATCATCAACTTCTCTCTCTATCTCTGTCTCTCTCTCTCTGTGTGTCTCTGTCTGTCTGTCTCTCTCTCTCTCTTTCTCTCTCTCTCTCTCTTTTTCCCCTCTCTCTCTTTTTTTTTTCTTTTCTTTGTTTTTTTTTTTTTTTAAGGATTGCCTTTTAGGTTACCTTTGTGCTCACACTTTTTTTTTTTCGTCCCATTTTCTATGCTACCTTAATGGCCACAAAAGCTGGCACAGTTTTCACAAAGCGAGCATGATGATAATGTCGATGAGGATGATCGTCATGAGCTATGGATTCCCATCTAGGATTGAGACTGCGTGACATGGATGTACTCTACACCTACTATCAAAAGATATCCTGGCGTCCAGCCAGGCCTGAGAGATACAGAAACACACCTGCGGTGCTGGTCAGAAGATTTGAAACAACACCCTCAATTACGCATCCGTGAAGTGGATAGGACTCGACTGTATGGTCCCAGTCTTCCCAGTCAAGCTATAGCAAGCCCAACTCTGGGCAGGAGCTGGTTAGAGCTAAAAAAAAAATAATAAAAAAAAAAAAATCCCATAATGAGTTTTTGAAAGGACTGATAGGGATTCGAACCCACCCAAACCCTTTCCCGTCGGTAGTTCCGTTGCGCTAACCACTACACCACGGCGACTGGTATTTATCAAAATTCTTGGTGGACAGGGTGAGAGAGTAGAAGGCATTTATTTTGCCCCGCTCCGCCCAGTACTGACGTGAAAAAGCCGGCTTTAAAAAAAAAAGGTGTTTGTACATTTTTAGCATTGCGAGAGAAATAAAATACGCTGGATAGGCTATGGTGGGCATTGTCTTTCAAAAGAGAAATCCTGAATTTTTTTTTCTTTGATAATTCTATTATTGTAGTGATAATTGCAATCTTATCAGGGGAAATGGGATTGTTTGGTTTGGGTTTTGGGTTTTGGGTTTTTTGGTTTGGTTTGTTTTGTTTGTTTGTTTGTTCGTTTGTTTGTTTGTTTTGTATCGCTAATAGTTTCTTTTATGCATTTTCAGGAATATCTACAATTTTTTATGAAGAACAATGGGAAATCATGGCCACAAACAGGTCTGAATGGAGGCAAGCTATTCGCAAGGGAACAGAAACTTATGAAAATGAAAGATGGAGTAGCTATGTAGAAAAGCGTGCAGCAATAAAGGCCAGAACCAACTCTGCAGAATGTTCCATTGAGTGTCCAATATGTGGCCGCCTCTGTGCATCAGACTTTGGCCTGAGATCCCACATGAGGATACACAAGTAAGGTGCTAGGTTGGACTTTATCGGCCACGATAGTCGACCATATAGACATTTTGTGTGTGGTGTGTGTGTGTGAGTGTGTGTGTGTGTGTGTGTATGTATGTGTGTGTGGTGTGTGTGTGTGTGGTGTGTGGTGTGTGTGTGTGTGTGTGTGTGTGTGTGTGTGTGTGTGTGTGTGTGTGTGTGCGCTTCAAATTTCCCCTTTGGGGTTAAACAGTATACCATCGAACGACCAGGCCCATCTCCAATATAGCTTCACTGTGTGGTCAAACTCAGCCAAGACCAAACTGCAGACACTGATCAAAGTTCAGAACCAGACGCTCAGACTCACCACTGACGCAGTGCTAGTGAAGTCTACGCATATCCATGAAATAGAGACACTTATAGGAATCCAGCCTCTCACTAAGAGAAGGAAAGCAACGGACAATGATGCTGACACAGAGGTTCAGTTAAGATTTTACCAGATCAGCCCATGGTCCCATCCATAAACTGGACAGCCTCAGCAAAAACCACGGAATGTAAACATGGCAGACAAAGTTTTGAACATGACTTACCGTGTTCCTGTTTGGCAACTTGAACCGGACGGAGAGAGAGAGAGAGAGAGAGAGAGAGAGAGAGAGAGAGAGAGAGAGAGAGAGAGAAATAACACATGATGATGTTGATGACTGTTTTACAGTATTCCCTGTATCGTAAATGTTGTAGCTATGATGGCGATTGCCGTAACTGTTTATATGATATCATCGTAACATTTCTTACTACATTATTAACGTTCTTATACAATGCGTCATATCAAAATTCGCATGCTGATGAATAATACTAAAAATAGAAAGAAAACAATAAAAGGAGACATGATGATAACGGGAATCTAGCCGTGAAAATGAGTAGAAAATGAATGAATGTTATCTAAGTTCGAATGATGTACATACTAAACCTCAAGAAAATGAATGAATGTATGGAAAGCTTGAATGATCAGCGCACAGTTACCGACCGCACATCACCCGTAGCAACATTCACCAAAACCAACAGACAGCGCACGAAAAGGATGAACCAAAACATCAAGAACACACAGAAGGGGGACAGAAAAAGGACCCAACACATCCCATTGCAGAAGCAAAGTTGGACCCAGACTCCAATGCAGAATCAGATGCCCAGAGCAGCCCATTAAAGAAAAAGAAAAGGAGACAAAAGGAAACAAAGGGAAGAGTCCACTATAAATACAGCGCCACAGACGACAGAGAGAGGGAGGGGGAGAGAGAGAGAGAGAGAGAGAAATGCAATGAATAGTATAATGCATGCACCATTTGTGTCCATCTAAGATACATTAAAAGAAAGAGCCAAGATTACCTCCCATTCTACAGAGCAAAACACACACTGTAGATAACACTGGGAAAATCTGATCTAAAAACAAACAAACAAACAAACAAACAAAATCTTGAACAGGACAAACATTTCTGCATCACTTTCGTTATAACCTCAGGAAACACCCCAGCCACAGAAACCACCATTTTCAGATTCAGATAAGCTCGTGCCATAGCGAAAACGAAAGCGATTAGACTTGGTCGACTCTCTCTCAAAAACAAGATGGCGTCACGTTATTCGCGCGGAAGAAATTGACCCCGATAAGACGTTCATGAAAATAGAAACACTAGCATAGAAGTTCATGTCGCACTATAGTGCAAATAAAAGTGTCATTCCTCTAAAAATAACTGAAAGACAATTATTTTAAACGTTCGGTGCAATAAAACATGTGTTTAAAGTAACCAGTTATTCACTGAAGATCGGAATTTCTCAACATTTACACACTGTTTGATGTCGTTATTTTATTAAAGGTGATATAAATCATGGACGTCAACTGGTAAGTGTTTTTCTCTCACGAAAAAAAACAAAACTTTTCTTATTCACTTTTTGCTCCACATCAAACGGACTCCGTTCATGCAATACGGCATCGAAAAAAAAAAAAAAACGACCAAAAAAAAAAAATCAAAAAAAAATCATATAGGCCTACATATGATAAAGAAATCGCTGACATACGAACTCCATATAGACGCACATAAATAACATTTTTATACATGGAGATTCAAAAATGAAGAGACGAAAATTACATTTGTCCCCTCCCCCCCCCCCCCCCCCCCCCCCCCCCCCCATCCTAAGACAGAAAGAGTGTGTCATCACGCGGCCGCAAATTTCAAGACGCGTACTAACGATAGGAAAGCCAGAACGAGATTGAGGCAGCCGAGATGTGGTTCTAAGAAGAATGTTGAGAGTTCCAGGACAGCAAGAAAACAAACGAGACAGTCTTGATGGAGGCAGACACAAGAAGATCATTGATAAGGAAGATTAGGAAAAGACAGGCAACATTTATAGGCCATTTTATGAGGAAGGGGGATTTGGAGCACCTGGTCACAACGGGAAAGTTGGAGGGAAAGAGAGCACCAGGTAGACCCAAGGAGAAAATAGCTGGACGGACTTGCAGAGTGGCTGGGGACGAGGAGGGTGGAGGGGATGCTAGGGCAACGAGAGATAGAGACAGATGGAAGTCCATGATCGCCAACGCCATGCGGCAGGGCACCTGAAGATGAGATGACCACGATACGAACATAAATGATGGACACGGCTGTCACGGTGGTAAGACATGAGACTTTCAGTGGGAAGGCCTGGGGTTCGATTCTGCCAAGTAACTTCCACCTAGTTGGGGTTTTTTTCCTTCCTTCCACCAAGGTC
>JAPXFY010006819.1:0-11971 GCA_030674185.1 Monoplex corrugatus | reverse complement strand
TCTATCACCTTTGTTGTGCTTTGTCAGGATTTAGGTATGATTTCCTATCCCCCTTTGTTGTGTTTTGTATGATTTAGGTAGATTTCTCTTCCCCCTTGTTGTGCTTTGTCATGATTTAGGTATGATCTTCTCTATCACCTTTGTTGTGCTTTGTCATGATTGTAGGTATGATTTCTCTATCACCCTTTGTTGTGCTTTGTCATGATTGTAGGTATGATCTTCTCTATCACCCTTTGTTGTGCCTTTGTCATGATTGTAGGTATGATCTTCTCTATCACCCTTTGTTGTGCCTTTGTCATGATTTAGGTATGATTTCTCTATCACCCTTTGTTGTTCCTTTGTCATGATTGTAGGTATGATTTCTCTATCCCCCTTTGTTGTGCCTTTGTCATAAATTGTAGGTATGATTTCTCTTCACCCTTTGTTGTGCCTTTGTCATGATGTAGGTATGATCTTCTCTATCACCCTTTGTTGTGCCTTTGTCATGATTGTAGTATGATCTTCTCTATCACCCTTTGTTGTGTCTTTGTCATGATTCTAGGTATGATCTTCTCTATCACCCTTTGTTGTGCTTTGTCATGATTGTAGGTATGATCTTCTCTATCACCCTTTGCTGTGCCATTGTCATGATTGTAGGTAAGATCTTCTCTATCACCCTTTGTTGTGCCTTTGTCATGATTGTAGGTATAATCTTCTCTATCACCCTTTGCTGTGTCTTTGTCATGATTGTAGGTATAATCTTCTCTATCACCCTTTGCTGTGTCTTTGTCATGATTGTAGGTATAATCTTCTCTATCACCCTTTGCTGTGTCTTTGTCATGATTGTAGGTATAATCTTCTCTATCACCCTTTGTTGTGCCTTTGTCATGATTGTAGGTATGATGTTCTCTATCACCCTTTGCTGTGCCATTGTCATGATTGTAGGTATGATGTTCTCTATCACCCTTTGCTGTGCCTTTGTCATGATTGTAGGTATGATGTTCTCTATCACCCTTTGCTGTGCCTTTGTCATGATTGTAGGTATGATGTTCTCTATCACCCTTTGTTGTGCCTTTGTCATGATTGTAGGTATGATCTTCTCTATCACCCTTTGCTGTGCCTTTGTCATGATTGTAGGTATGATGTTCTCTATCACCCTTTGTTGTGCCTTTGTCATGATTGTAGGTATGATCTTCTCTATCACCCTTTGCTGTGCCATTGTCATGATTGTAGGTATGATCTTCTTTATCACCCTTTGCTGTGCCATTGTCATGATTGTAGGTATGATGTTCTCTATCACCCTTTGTTGTGCCTTTGTCATGATTGTAGGTATGATGTTCTCTATCACCCTTTGTTGTGCCATTGTCATGATTGTAGGTATGATCTTCTCTATCACCCTTTGTTGTGCCTTTGTCATGATTCTAGGTATGATGTTCTCTATCACCCTTTGTTGTGCCATTGTCATGATTCTAGGTATGATGTTCTCTATCACCCTTTGTTGTGCCTTTGTCATGATTGTAGGTATGATGTTCTCTATCACCCTTTGCTCTGCCATTGTCATGATTGTAGGTATGATCTTCTCTATCACCCTTTGTTATGCCTTTGTCATGATTGTAGGTATGATCTTCTCTATCACCCTTTGCTCTGCCATTGTCATGATTGTAGGTATGATCTTCTCTATCACCCTTTGCTCTGCCATTGTCATGATTGTAGGTATGATCTTCTCTATCACCCTTTGTTATGCCTTTGTCATGATTGTAGGTATGATCTTCTCTATCACCCTTTGCTCTGCCATTGTCATGATTGTAGGTATGATCTTCTCTATCACCCTTTGCTCTGCCATTGTCATGATTGTAGGTATGATGTTCTCTATCACCCTTTGCTCTGCCATTGTCATGATTGTAGGTATGATGTTCTCTATCACCCTTTGCTGTGCCATCACAGACAGCAACATGGCAAAGAAGAAAGCAGACGACACCATCAGCTCTGTGCTGGGTCTACGTCCCATGGTTTTCGGCCTGTCTTCACACCAACAGGCGACAGTTCAAGGGAAGCAACAAAGCCTGAGCGGTTCGGAGACCGACAGAGTTATCTCCAGTAGACTGTCCACATTGGGATCCTCGCTTGTGTTCAAGAATAATAACAACCTTTTCACACCATCACCCTTTCCAGCAGCAAGAAAGCTGGTAGAGAGGGTGAGAAGGTGGAAGGGTTAAATCTGTATAAATTTGCTGAACTCAGTGTGTAGTAAGTTTTGTGATTGTCAATGATAATTCACTGTGTTGTCAGGAATTTGACAGTGGAAGAGGCTGTCTTTGACATGTGAAATGAGTACAGTGATAATTCACTGTGTTGTCAGGAATTTGACAGTGGAAGAGGCTGTCTTTGACATGTGAAATGAGTACAGTGATAATTCACTGTGTTGTCAGGAATTTGACAGTGGAAGAGGCTGTCTTTGACATGTGAAATGAGTATAGTACTTTACTACCTTTTTATGCAGTTGTGTATTTAGGTTAGTGTTGTTCGTTTACTGAAACAACCACTTATTTTCCTCAGTGGTGTACACAATTTTGGGAGTGCATTGCGTGGCTATATTTACTGATCTTTTTGTAAATGAAAATTGTGTTTTTTTTAATCATATTCATCATCATCATCATGACCATCATTGTCATCGTCATCGTCATCATCATCATCATCATTATTACTGTAATTGTTAGTATTATCATCATTAGTGCCATCATCATTATCATCCAATGTCAGGTCGGATAGATATATCTGTTATTGGTAACCTGGAACCCAGTACTACCTGTCACAGGGTCCAATTGCTGGTGACTAAACCAGGATCCCCACCAGTCCTCTCAGGAGGATGGTGAGGAGGGTGGCTAGAAACCCTGGTGGAAATAAATCATAGATCCATCAAAGGGCCCCAGCTCTGGAGAGCTACCCGCGGCCATCTAGCTAAGGGAGTAAACCCTGACAGTAAATCCGGTGTGGGGCCCTAAGGCGGATGGATGGCAAACTTTGTCATTTTCCGGCAGCTCCTGCGGCCGCGTTGGCACCAAAACGTAACAGCCCTGCTATTCCTTTGGATCTGTCAGCGAGATGGAGAAGGGGGACAAGCTGCATGGGCAACAGCCTGTCTTCCATATTACACTGCCCAGGCTTACATCCGTCCATTCATCCACAAACACTCTGCACCTACGACCTGGAGAGGACACTCCAGCCTCGCTACTAACACTAGTGTCGGCACAACACGGGAAGCAACAGATACCGGTGATAAGTCATTGCTCAACTGGCGTAGAGCTGACGCCAGGGGTTGCTTTTGACGGTGGGAGAAACCTTCGTGTCTTACTGGACAGCTACCGCCCGCCTAAGCTGGGCAGCCCCCAGCCAATTAGGTGCTGTCCCGTCACGACCTGCCTTCTTCTTTGGGTGCATGAAGATTAAGAGAAAATCTGACAAGCAGGTTGTTAATTACCGCACCAGGCAAAAAGAAAACTTCAAATTCAAGAAACGGATCAGGAAACGAATCAGCAGTGAAACAGGGCTGTTGGAATGTCCGAACAATGATGCCTGGGCTCTCCCAAGATCTGCAAGACATCAGCGACGCCAGAAAGACGGCTGTCATAAACAGCGAGCTAAAGAGGCTCAATGTGGACATTGCCACTCTGCAGGAAACAAGGCTGACTGACTCAGGAACACTAAAGGAAAGGGAATACACCTTCTTCTGGCAAGGAAAGAGTTCTGATGCCCCAAGAGAGTATGGAGTAGGCTTTGCAGTAAGGAACAGCCTGCTGAACATGATTGAACCAGGCAGCGGCGGTTCAGAGCGACTCTTGACTCTCCGCCTCAACACCACCGAAGTCTATGTCACTCTCATCAGCATTTATGCCCCAACTCTGTCCGCCTCTCCAGACGCCAAGGATGATTTCTACGAAAATCTTGCATCAACCATAAGGAACATCCCCAGGACAGAACAACTTGGAGTGGGGAAAATGAATGAGAATGGACATTGACTGCTCGAGTTTTGCGCCTGCCATGAACTGTGCATCGCCAACTCCTTCTTTAAGACGAAGCCTCAACACAAAGACTCCTGGAGGCACCCGCACTCAAAACATTGGCACCAACTGGATTTGATCCTAGTAAGACACGCCACTATCAAAAACATTCTCCATACTCGCTGTTATTACAGGGCAGACTGCGACACAGCCCAGTCTCTGTATGCTGCAAGATCAGGCTGCAACCAAAGAAATTCCACTGCTCAAAGAAACAAAGGAACCCTCGCATTGACGTCAGCAAGATGTCTCAGCCAGGTCTTGCAGAACAGTTCACAGAGGCCTTTGAGAGAGAATACTACGCATTGCAGCCCAGAGACTCTGCCACTGAGAGATGGGAAACGCTACGAGACACCATGCACCGCATTGCTATGGCCACCTTTGGGAAGAAAACTGTGAAGTCCCACGACTGGTTTGAGGCCAGATCATCAGAGTTGACTCCCACTGTTGAGGCCAAGCGCGCCGCATTCACCAAGTATAAGCGGTCACCCAGTGAGAAGAACCTGCAAATCCTCAGGGCTGCCAGGAGTAAGGTTCAGCTTAACGCCAGGTGCTGTGCAAACGAGTACTGGACAGAGCTCAGTGAAGAGATACAGAGTGCTGCTGAAAGAGGCAACATCCGAGGAATGTATGATGGCATCAAGAAGGCACTGGGACCCACACAGAGCAAGACCACCCCCGTCAAAACCTCCACTGGGGAAGTAATCAGCGATCCTAGACAACAGATGGAGGGCTGGGCGGAACATTACTCCGACCTCTACTCCACAGAGAACATGGTGTCCCCCTCAGCCCTCGATGCCATTAAGTGCATGCCGGTCATGGAAGAACTTGACACAGAGCCAACTGTGAACGAACTCAGCAAGGCCACTGATAGCCTGGCATCAGGCAAGGCACCTGGCAACGACCGAATTCCCCCAGACCTCATCAAGCACTGCAAGACTACTCTTCTGCACCCTTTGCACGCAGTCTTTTGTCAGTGTTGGAATGAGGGAGCTGGACATGAGGGACGCCAAGATCGTCACCCTGTACAAAAACAAGGGCGAAAGGAGCGACTGCCACAACTACAGAGGTGTCTCGCTCCTCAGCATTGTTGGCAAAGTCTACGCTCGGTCCTCCTAATCTGCCTGCAGAAACTGGCTGAACGCGTCTACCCGGAATCACAGTGTGGTTTCCGAGCAGAGAGATCCACGGTAGACATGGTCTTTTCCCTTTGCCAAACCAGGAGAAGTGCAGAGAGCAGCGAATGCCCCTGTATGTGGCATTCATTGACCTCACTAAGGCCTTTGACCTTGTCGGCAGAGATGGCCTTCTCTGGCTGTCCGAAAAATCGGCTGCCCCCCCCCCCCCCAAACTGCACAGCTTAATTGAGTCCTTCCACTCCAACATGAAAGGGATGGTGAAGTTCAACGGAAACCTCTCCAAGCCCTTCGACGTACGCAGCGGTGTGAAACAAGGCTGCGTCCTGGCCCAAACCCTCTTTGGAATCTTCTTTGCTCTCCTCCTGAGGTATGCGTTCAGCACAGTGCAAGAAGGGATACACCTGCAGACCAGATCAGATGGCAGACTCTTCAACCTCGCCCACCTCAGAGCAAGGACAAAGGTCCGTGAAACCCTCATCAGAGACATGCTATTTGCCGACGATGTCGCAGTTGTGACCCATACTCAGCGGGACTTGCAGTCACTAATGGACCGCTTCTCCCAGGCCTGCAAAAATTTTGCTCTGACCATCAGTTTTAAGAAGACAAACGTCCTGGGCCAAGACACGCCATCTCCACCAGCCATCACCATTGATGACTATGAGCTTGAAGCCATCCATCAATTCACCTATCTTGGGTCCACCATCACCGATAACCGATCCAGAGATCGACAAGAGGATCGGGAAGACAGCCACAACACTAGCCCGCCTCACGCAATGGGTGTGGACAAATCCCAAGCTGACCACAAAGACAAAGATGGCTGTATACAACGCACCTTGCTGTATGGCAGCGAGGCGTGGACCACACATGCTCATCTGGAGAAAAGGCTCAATACCTTCCACCTGAGAAACCTACGGCGCATACTCGGCATTTCCTGGCAAGACAAGGTGACCAACACCGAAGTCCTGAACCACGCTGGCCTCCCAACCATGCATACCATGCTGAGACAGCGTCGGCTGCGCTGGCTGGGCCACGTTCACCACTTGGAAGATGGTCACATCACAAAAGACATCCTTTATGGTGAGCTTGCCACAGGGCAGAGAAACACTGGCTGCCCACAGCTGAGATACAACGACGTTTGCAAACGTGACATGAAGGTGCTTGAGATTAACACTGAGTCCTGGGAGGACCTCGCAGATGACTGCAACAGCTGGAGAAGCACTCTCAAGAAACAGCTGCGGATTGGTGAGGACAAACTGTCAGTTGCTGCAGCAGAAAAGCGAGTTCACAGAAAAGGGATGACAGCCAACAGACCAGCATCAGCATACACATGCGATCGCTGTGACAGAGACTGCCTCTCTCGCATTGGTCTGTACAGTCACAGGCGACGCTGCTTGAACCAAGCAGACAGCCCAACTAGACATTAGGTCGGATGTACTTTGTCCATGGTCAGCCATGACCGAAGGAGACCTACGACTTACTTACTTACTTACTTACCTGCACACCTATTTCCTCTTTTCTTTCCTCGGAAGTGAACGATAGACTGGTGGGGCTATGATTAAGGAAATATTGTTTTCGCTTGATTGAATGACAGCTGAGGCTTTGTGCATTGACTGGGGGATGGGGGGTGTCTTTCTGTCATGTGAGACGAGTTTATACAGAATAGCTAGTTGTGTTGTGATTCAGACCTTTAATTGTTTATTTATTTACTTTATACATATGTTCCTTTTTGAAGGTGAGATACATCAATACACATGTCACTTACATGTTACCAAGATTATTCCACTGATAGGCTGAAACAACACCTGTAAAACACATAGACTAGGTAAAACATAGGCGAGGTAAGGACCTCAGGACCTGGCCAGCTCATGGGTTTATGTGCAGGCTTAAGGCTTCCACCATAGAGCGTTGTCTTGAGAAACTGAAACTCAGTATCTGCCTGTAAATGTGTCATATTAAGGCACTGACTTACATGGTTATTGTACATGTAGAATCTTCTTATGAGTGGCGTGCCCCATTCAGGACCTAGCTGATCATGCACTGCCATGTACTTCTGTCCTCAGTTCTTCTGACAAAGGTGTTTTGCTGGAATCGCTGTTTGTCGCTGTACCTGAGACGTGTGTAGTTCTTTGTCTTCCTTGGTCTCTAGCGCCGTTTGTTGTTCTGCTGACTGCAGGCTTTTTAAGAATGTTATGCGTATATTGAAGAATGCATTGTTTTAAGTTAGTAAGCATATTCTGATATCAACAAAATCTTGTCTGGGATCACATAGTTTGTAAAATCAATGACTTAATGTAGATTACACATGTTGGGTTAAGGTGTGTGTAATTATCGTCCTTGGTCACACAGCAATCAGTATAGTATACCATCTATTGTCTTGTTGGTTACTGGTGTGTAATTATCTCCTTGGTCACACAGCAATCAGTATAGTATACCATCTATTGCCTTGTTGGTTACTGGTGTGTAATTATCTCCTTGGTCACACAGCAGTCAGTATAGTATACCATCTATTGCCTTGTTGGGTTAAGGTGTGTGTAATTATCGTCCTTGGTCACACAGCAATCAGTACAGTATACCATCTATTGCCTTGTTGGGTTACTGGTGTGTGTAATTATCCCCCTTGGTCACACAGCAATCAGTATAGTATACCATCTATTGCCTTGTTGGGTTAAGGTGTGTGTAATTATCTCCATGGTCACACAGCAATCAGTATAGTATACCATCTATTGCCTTGTTGGGTTAAGGTGTGTGTAATTATCTCCATGGACACACAGCAATCAGTATAGTACACCATCTATTGCCTTGTTGGGTTAAGGTGTGTGTAATTATCGTCCTTGGTCACACAGCAATCAGTATAGTATACCATCTATTGCCTTGTTGGGTTAAGGTGTGTGTAATTATCGTCCTTGGTCACACAGCAATCAGTATAGTATACCATCTATTGCCTTGTTGGGTTACTGGTGTGTGTAATTATCGTCCTTGGTCACACAGTAATCAGTATAGTATACCATCTATTGCCTTGTTGGTTACTGTTGTGTAATTATCGTCCTTGGTCACACAGCAATCAGTATAGTATACCATCTATTGCCTTGTTGGGTTAAGATATGTGTAATTATCGTCCTTGGTCACACAGCAATCAGTATAGTATACCATCTATTGCCTTGTTGGGTTAAGGTGTGTGTAATTATCCTCCATGGTCACACAGCAATTAGTATAGTATACCATCTATTGCCTTGTTAGTTACTGGTGTGTAATTATCTCCTTGGTCACACAGCAATCAGTATAGTATACCATCTATTGCCTTATTGGGTTAAGGTGTGCGTAATTATCGTCCTTGGTCACACAGCAATCAGTATAGTATACCATCTATTGCCTTGTTGGGTTAAGGTATGTGTAAGTATCTTCCTTGGTCACACAGCAATCAGTATAGTATACCATCTATTGCCTTGTTGGGTTAAGGTATGTGTAAGTATCTTCCTTGGTCACACAGCAATCAGTATAGTATACCATCTATTGCCTTGTTGGGTTAAGGTATGTGTAAGTATCTTCCTTGGTCACACAGCAATCAGTATAGTATACCATCTATTGCCTTGTTGGGTTAAGGTGTGTGTAATTATCTTCCTTGGTCACACAGCAATCAGTATAGTATACCATCTATTGCCTTGTTGGGTTACTGATGTGTAATTATCCCCTTGGTCACACAGCAATCAGTATAGTATACCATCTGTTGCCTTGTTGGTTAGTAGTAGGCCTCCTTCGGTCATGACTGACCATGGACAAAGTACATCCGTTCTAATGTCTAGATGGGCTGTCTGTTTGGTTCAAGCAGCGTCGCCTGTGACTGTACAGACCAATGCGAGAGAGGCAGTCTCTGTCGCAGCGATCGCATGTGTATGCTGATGCTGGTCTGTTGGCTGTCATCCCTTTTCTGCGAACTCGCTTTTCTGCTGCAGCAGCTGACAGTTTGTCCTCACCAATCCGCAGCTGTTTCTTGAGAGTAGTTCTCCAGCTGTTGCGGTCGTCTGCGAGGTCCTCCCAGGACTCAGTGTTGATCTCAAGCGCCTTCATGTCACGCTTGCAAACGTCTTTGTATCTCAGCTGTGGGCGGCCAATGTTTCTCTGCCCTGTGGCAAGCTCACCATAAAGGAGAAGCAGTCCATTAGTGACTGCAAGTCCCGCTGAGTATGGGTCACAACTGCGGCATCGTCGGCAAATAGCATGTCTCTGATGAGGGCTTCACGGACCTTTGTCCTTGCTCTGAGGCGGGCGAGGTTGAAGAGCCTGCCATCTGATCTGGTCCGCAGGTGGATCCCTTCTTGCGCTGTGCTGAACGCATGCCTCAGGAGGAGAGTGAAGAAGATTCCAAAGAGGGTTGGGGCTAGGACGCAGCCTTGTTTCACACCGCTGCGTACGTCGAAGGGCTTGGAGAGGTTTCCGTTGAACTGCACCATCCCTTTCATGTTTGAGTGGAAGGACTCAATTAAGCTGTGCAGTTTGGGGGGGCAGCCGATTTTTCGGAGAGCCCTGAAAAGGCCATCTCTGCTGACTAGGTCAAAGGCCTTGGTGAGGTCAATGAATGCCACATACAGGGGCATCCGTTGCTCCCTGCACTTCTCCTGGATTTGGCGAAGGGAGAAGACTATGTCTACCGTGGATCTCTCTGCTCGAAAACCACACTGTGATTCCGGGTAGACGCGTTCAGCCAGTTTCTGCAGGCGGATTAGGAGGACCCGAGCATAGACTTTGCCAACAATGCTGGGAAGCGAGATACCTCTGTAGTTGTTGCAGTCGCTCCTTTCGCCCTTGTTTTTGTACAGGGTAACGATCTTGACGTCCCTCATGTCCTGTGGTACAACTCCCTCATTCCAACACTGACAGAGAACTGCGTGCAAAGGGTGCAGAAGAGTAGTCTTGCAGTGCTTGATGAGGTCTGGGGAAATTCCGTCGTTGCCAGGTGCCTTCCCTGATGCCAGGCTATAAATGGCCTTGCTGAGTTCGTCCGCAGTTGGCTCTGCGTCAAGTTCTTCCATTACCGGCATCCACTTGATGGCATCGAGGGCTAAGGGGGACACCATGTTCTGTGTGGAGTAGAGGTCGGAGTAGTGTTCCGCCCATCTTTCCATCTGTTGGCTAGGATTGCTGATTACTTCCCCAGTGGAGGATTTGAGGGGGGCGATCTTGCTCTGTGTTGGTCCCAGTGCCTTCTTGATGCCATCATACTTTCCTCGGATGTTGCCTCTTTCAGCAGCACTCTGTATCTCTTCGCTGAGCTCTGTCCAGTACTCGTTTGCGCAGCGTCTGGCGTTAAGCTGAACCTTACTTCTGGCAGCCCTGAGGATTTGCAGGTTCTTCTCACTGGGTGACCGCTTATACTTGGTGAGTGCGGCACGCTTGGCCTCAACAGTGGGAGTCATCTCTGATGATTTGGCCTCAAACCAGTCGTGGGACTTCACAGTTTTCTTCCCAAAGGTGGCCATAGCAATGCGTTGCATGGTGTCCCGTAGCGTTTCCCATCTCTCAGTGGCAGAGTCTCTGGGCTGCAATGCATCGTATTCTCTCTGAAAGGCCTCTGCGAACTGTTCTACAAGATCTGGCTGAGACATCTTGCTGACGTCAATGCGAGGGTTCGCTTGATTCTTTGAGCAGTGGAACTTCTTTGGTTGTAGCCTGATCTTGCAACATACCAGAGAGTGGTCTGTGTCGCAGTCTGCGCTGTGATAAGAGCGAGTGTGGAGAACGTTTTTGATAGCGGCACGTCTTACTAGGTTCAAATCCAGTTGGTGCCAATGTTTTGAGCGGGGATGCCTCCAGGAGACTTTGTGTTGAGGCTTCGTCTTGAAGAAGGAGTTGGCGATGCACAGTTCATGGCAGGCGCAAAACTCAAGCAGTCGCTGTCCATTCTCATTCATTTCCCCCACTCCAAAGCAACCGAGGCAGAAGGGCCATGAGTCATTGTCTGCACCCACTCTGGCGTTGAAGTCGCCCAGGAGAACAAGTTGTTCTGTCCTGGGGATGTTCCTTATGGTTGATGCAAGATTTTCGTAGAACTGATCCTTGGTGTCTGGAGAGGCGGACAGAGTTGGGGCATAAACGCTGATGAGAGTGACATAGACTTCGGTGGTGTTGAGGCGGAGAGTCAAGAGTCGTTCTGAACCGCCCTGCCTGGTTCAATCATGTTCAGCAGGCTGTTCCTTACTGCAAAGCCTACTCCGTGCTGTCTTGGGGCATCAGAACTCTTTCCTTGCCAGAAGAAGGTGTAGTCCCTTTCCTTTAGTGTTCCTGAGTCAGCCAGCCGTGTTTCCTGCAGAGTGGCAATGTCCACATTGAGCCTCTTTAGTTCGCTGTTTATGACGGCGGTTTTTCTGGCGTCGCTGATGTCTTGCAGATCTTGGGAGAGCCCAGGCATCATTGTTCGGACATTCCAACAGCCCAGTTTCACTGCTGATCCTTTTCCTGATCCGTTTCTTGAATTTGAATTTTTCTTTTTGTTTGGTGCGGTAATTAACGACCAGCTTGTCAGATTTTCTGCTAATCTTCATGCATCCAAAGAAGAAGGCAGGTCGTGGCGGGACAGCACCTATCTGGCTGGGGGCTGACCAGCTTAGGCGGGCGGTAGCTGTCCAGTAAGACACGAAGGTCTCTCCCACCGTCAAAAGCAACCGCTGGCGTCAGCTCTACGCCAGTTGAGCAATGACTTATCACCGGTATCTGTTGCTTCCGTGTTGTGCCGACACTAGTGTTAGTAGCGAGGCTGGAGTGTCCTCTCCAGGTCGTAGGTGCAGAGTGTTTGTGGATGAATGG
>JAPXFY010006818.1:0-11972 GCA_030674185.1 Monoplex corrugatus | reverse complement strand
ATTTAATTGGGGCCGACACAAAAAACTTTTCCTCATATCTTTTTTTTTCATTTATTTTTGGGAATAAAAAAAAGCTCTGGCACCAAATTTTTTCATGGCTGGGATCTTTCGCAAAGGGGCTTGAAAAAGTGACCCCCAGGTGCTGTCTGTCTGGGCTTGCGAAATTAAAATCATTTTGGGCGTAGTTCTTCCCTTCAAAACTAAAAAGATACAATGACAACGGGCAACAAACATGGCGGTTTTAAGGGGCCGAGTCGTGTTGGCATGAGAGGAAAGCAGGTAATATCCCTGTTGGAGCCGGGACGGGTGATGACTTTGGATGTTCTTTTTGGGGGTCCTTTTCCCACGCAGGGGGAAAAACAAATGACTGAAAATTGATACAGATGTAAAAGAATTCCCTTTGATCGTGACTCCCCATACAAGACGTTCGATGTCTTACATGCAAGCACATAGGTCACTTAAAAAAATGTGGTATTTCTAGGGGAAAAAGTGCTTGTTTGAACACAGATTGTTGACCCTTGAAGCTGAGAAATCAGAAGTAGCCTCTATAAAGGGTTTTTTTTTATTTTCATCATGGCCATGACAGAAGAAGCAGGGAATTGTCATGTTTGGAGTAAAAAAACACCCCGGGAGCTGGGTTTTAAAAACTTTCATGGGGTTCGTGGGGAATATTGTTAGCACGGACATATCATCAGTTGTTGGAAAACCCAGAAAGGTGACCCCCGTATCAACAGAAAAAACAAAATCAGGAACCCCACACCCTTTTCTTGGGGACGGGCCCCCGGGGGACAGGTGCAAAGGAAAAGCATTGGGCCGGCCACAATGTCGGTGGTTTAATTCAGTGATCAGCCAGCAACACTGGCCTTTTTCAGTTTCTCAAGTTGCGTCTCCGCGCTCGGAACAAATTTCCCTTTATGCACAAAACGTCACGGGTGCCATGTGTATGTTGATCTGGCAAAAGCCTTAAGCCTACAAAAAACCATGAGCGGGGCCAGGCCCGAGGCCCTCCTAGACTATGTTTTACCTCGCTACATTTTTTCTGGTTTTTTTTTTTCAGCCCACCACTGGAATAATCTTGGTTCCATGTAAATGACTTGTGTATGTGTGTATCTTACCTGCAAAAAAAGGAAAAATATATATAAAAGGAAAAAAACAAAAAAATTTTTAGTTTGAAACGCAAAAACAATTTGCTATCCTGTTTAAACCCCGTCTCCAATTTAGGGGACCCCCCCCCTTTCCCCGTCAATTTCCCAAAAAACTCCCGCTATCAAACTAGGTGAAAAAACAAGATTTTTTTGGTCATAGATAGGTACGTAAGTAAGTAAGTAAGTAAGTAAGTAAGTAAGTGATGTGGGAGTAGTGGTAAGGTAGTGAATGGAAGTAAGTAGGTGAACCCCCCTATTACCCCAAAAAAAAGGGGTAAGTAGATAACTAAAAAGGTTAAGGGAAAAGAAAATAAGAAATAATGTTAATACAGCAAAATACCCCAAATGCCCCCCCACCGCCCGGTAGAGGTAGAGATTACCCCGGGGGATTGGATGCCCAGGGTTTGTTCCAAAATAACCCCTAATTTTCCCCTTTGCCCTTTTTTCAAATTTCTTGAAAAACTGTTTTACCCCTTCCCGGCCCCCAATTTCCCTAGCTTCCCCCGGGGGTCCCGGTGGAGAAAACTTTTTTCCAGCCCCATTTTCCTCTTGCACACAAAAAAAGGCATCCGGACATACATGAACACACGCAGTGCACACACAAAACAAGCTTGCACATCGAGCGCGCACTTTTTTCTTTTTGGGAAATATTTTTGGTTAAAGTCATACAGTTTAAATTTTATTGAAAATTTGAAATAAAGAATACAATGTTCTCTCTCCCCTTCCCCCCCCCTTTCCCCTCACCACAGGCCCTGTTCTTTCCCTTTTTTTCGTCTCTTCTCTGGGCCATTATAATTTTCATCCCCCGATTTTGTTGTTTCCCCCCCCCTTGATGATAAATTTCATGACATGTTTTAAAATTTTAAATGATTTAGGGTACAAGCGTACCGAAAAACAAACGAATGGCAGTGGGGAAAAATTTGGTGAAATGGAAGAGAAACTGATAAAGATTGAAATAAAGATGGAATCGTTCAATGGGACAGGGTTTTAGTATTTGCAGCATCCAGGAGAAAGATTGAGGCTGAGAGAATTTTAGAACATGGACTGTACTAGGATCTTTTGAATTCTGTCAGCTCTGTCCACGGTCATGGAGAACAGACTGAATGCTATTACAGCCAAAACGCCCGGTGATTGCTGAAAAAAAACAAAGCAGAGACATTGGAGACAAATAAATTTGGGGTTTTTGGGAAATTTTCATATGCTGTGACTAAAAGGAAATTTTCTTCTTAAAAATTACGTTTAATCTAACATACTTACCGTGGCTCACAAATGCAATAAGCGGCAGCGGTTTGCCATTTCTCCCTCGTACAATAAGCCCGAAGGGACAGTAACTCTGAGGAGTATCCATGTCTTGGCATGCGCATGTGCTCTTCCTCTTTTCGGGGAAAAACCTAGACCTGATGTGGATAAAAGGGAAACCCAGGAAGGTGGGGAGGACGGGAGGGACTTGCGTGAGCCACGGTAATTTATGTTAGATCAAACGTAATTTTAGAAGGAAAATTTCCTTTTAATTACACATACTATACCGTGGCTCAAAAAATGCGAATAGCATACCCGGATGGAGGGGCTTACCTGGTTAACCCCTGGAGGATGGTGGATTTCGGGTGTGTGGCTGAGATGGGGTGTTGGGCCACCACAGCGGAAGCGATACCCTGGATCCGTCTTCGCGCGACGGGGACGTCGCGCAGGTTAAACTGAATTGAACGTGCTGGGGAACGCCAGTACGCGGCGTCTAGGACGTTTGGATGCTGGCATTGTGGGTGATCCCAAAGCGAAGAAGCCCATGCTCTGATCTCATGGGGCCTTGGGGAGAAGACAGCTAGTCTGAGCTCGACCTCGATAGGGCAGCCTTGATGATTTTCCCTCAGCCATCGAGAGAGGGGACGTGCGTTAATGTCCTTTTCTATAGTTTTCGTTGAAAGAGGGAAAAAGGTGGCGCTGCTGTGGCGAGAAGTTTTCGTCCGCTTTCTGTACGCTCGCAGGGCGCGAACAGGGCAGAGGAGTGCGATCCGCGTCGCCCCGGAGCAAGGATAGACGTGAGGGGATGAAGGGGGGATGGTCGGAGAGGGAGAACCGGGGCGACTGGTTCTTGGCTAAGAATTCCGGGAGTAGACGGAGAAAACATCGAGCCATAGGTTCGAAAGCAACATCCCCGGGGAGTCCACTAAGGGTGTGCAATTCACTGCAGCGCCTCCCCGACGCGAGAGAGACGAGAAAGGCCCGTCTTGAAAGAGAGGAACTTGAGAGAATACTCCTGATGGGCTCGTAAGGGGGGAGTCTCAGGGGATGAGAGGGACGAGAAAGAGATCCCACGCCGGGGTGCGGCGGGGGGTTCTGGCTTCCTGGAGAGAAGCCCCTCTGACAAGATCCAGCAGTAGGGGATCGCCCGCAAAGGAGGAACCACCCAAACTGACTGATGGTGGTGTGTACCTTCACTGAGGAGGACGAAAGCTTTTTCTCGGTTGACAGAAACCCGAGGTAGTTGGCCAACTGCAAGCGAGAGGGTGAGTGGGGGTGACACCGCATTTGGGTGCACCAAGAGAGCCAGCCGTTCCAGTGGGCATTATACCCCCCCTGTGTGCCTGGTCTGTGGCTTGCTGCACGAGGCCGATTATGGCCGGGGACAAGCCTAATGAAGACAACAAGTCCCGCACGCATCAGGCTTTGAAGGTTTAGAAACCTTGGATTGCCGTGCGGAATGTCTGACTGGGTTGAAGGAGGGAGCGACCCGACACCGCGAGTTTTAGCGGCGGCACATGGGACAGGTGCAGAAGTTTGGGTACCATGCTTGGATGGCCTTTGGGTGTGACAAGGATCAACGGCGAGTCCTCCCTGGCCTTCGCAGTACTTTCCCCAGAATGGGGAAGGGGGGAAGGCATAGCCCATTAGGTTCGACCATGGAATGGATTAGGGATCTACAGTCCAGGGCCGGGCTGGGTCTGGAACCTGGAGAGACGTACAAAGGGAGGCAGTGATTGAACCTGGTGGCAAAGAGGTCCACGTGTGGTTTTGAACCATGGCTACCCATACTGGCTCCAGGACTGCATGGAACCGTGTCCATTCCGAGGGAAGAAACATGTGGGATCTCCCTGAGGAGAGTCCACAAGTATGTTGATCTTCCCGGGACATGCTTGCTGAGGGCCGAATCGAGTGTTCCTCGCCCCAGAGGAGGAGTTGTTCCGCTCTCTGGGGACAGGGAGTGGGAGCGGGCGCCCCCTTTGCTTGTTGGGTTTGTAACAAGCTACTGTGGTGTTGTCCGTGTTGATAGGGGACATGTTTTCCCCTCAGAAAGGGGAGAAAACTCCCTGAGTGCCTGAAAACTGCCTCCAGTTCCAGCGTGTTGATGTGGCAGGGAAATGAGTTCGTTTGACCCCCGACCTGATGCTGTCGCGTGCCCACATGGGCCCCCCCACGGGAGGTGGATGCGTCCGTGAACAAGCCCTCCTGGGAGGGGGCGGGTTGTGATAGGGACTCCTGGGCTAGCCATGACTGGGAGCGCCATTTGGTCACCGATGATTTGAACCAAGGACCCAGGGGGACCGGTAGGTCCCACGGCTGCAGCAACTGTGACCAACGCCTCCGGAATCCGCATTGGAATTGCTGCTTGAGGAGACGACCCAGTGGCACTAGGGGTGCCAGCGACTCCATAAGGCCCAGTAGGGAGGCCAGCTTCCTGGCCGGGGCATGAGGCTGGGGGAAAAGCAGTTGGGTTAGGAGGCCCTGAAGGCGCAGTAAGGCGCTGGGGAAGTCGGGGTCCCCATCCACTTGGATGTGTCGAAGGAACATGCCCAGGAACTGGAACTGTTTCGAGGGAGTGAGGTCCGACTTCTCCTCGTTGCAAACAAAGCCCAGGTTGTGACAGGGTCGCGGGAAACTGGGAAGCTTGTTGTGCACACTTTTCCCCTTGGAGGAGGCGAGTAGAAAGCCAATCGGTCTAGATAGGCCTTAGGCGGATACCCTTCCCCCGAACGTGCATGCACAGCTCCCTCGCCCCCTTCGTGAACAGCCAAGGGGCGGGTGCCAGACCGAAGGTCGGGGCCTGAATTGGAAGATCCGGTTCCTCCAGACGAATCTGAGGTACTTCCTGTCCCTGGGGTGAATAAGGGGTTTGAAATATGCATCTTGAGGTCGATGGATATCCCCCAGGCATCGCGGATGGACCATAGGGGTTTCCATAGGGAAAAAATGGAGGACGCGGAGGAACTGGTTTAGGGGGAGAGGTCCAGGAGGGGCCCTCCAGCCCCAGAAGCTTTGGGGACCACAAAGATGCGGCTTTAGAATCCCGGGGACGCACTGGAGGAAACCCTCCGTGGCCCCCTTGGCTAGCATCAAAAAATCCCAATGTTGGGTGCCATGGTGCCATGGGCTGAGCCCAAGGGGGTACCAGGCCCCTGCCCCATGAAGGGGGAGGGCCAGGCCGCTGGTAATGGTCCCCGTGGGTCGGGGTATCCCAGTGCCCAAAGGGCCAGCCTGCTGGGGCCGCTTGGCATGTGCCAAGGGGGACAAGTGCTCTGTCCGGAAGGGGGAAGAGATGTGCCAGCCTGCCGTGGGTTGTTGGTTTTTGTAAGGCACCCAAGTGCTCTGTCGGAATGGGACAGAGAGGTTGGGGCGGGGGCAGCAGCAGGCTGCAGGGGAGGAAGGGAGACAACGGGGCGGATCGACGATCTGACGCCCGTAAAGGGGGGTTTGTCCCCCTTGGCCCACTGGGCGAACCAGGGGGTGTCCCGCCTGGCGAACCAGGGGGTGAGCCAAGTTTCAGTCAAATTTGCTGGCCTTTCTGCCTCCCGAAGGAGACCATACCCTGGGTCGCCCTTCAGCCATAGGGGCTTGAAACAGTATCAGCAGAACCGGAATTGAGCTGTATGAAGGGGTGAGCACAAAAATCGACAGAACCGCAGTTGAGTCGATAACCGTGATGGGCAGTGTGAAGGCCGCAAAATGACGAAAGTAACTGAGCCGCAACAGAACCGTAGCTGAGTTGGGGATGACTTGTCGATAGAGTGAGAGAGAGGAAGACGTAGAAGGGAGAGAAAAAGATGAAGAGAGAGCGGGTTTTGGTGCATCGGTCGAACCACCGTTTTGTGGGTTGGAGAATTCGGCGGACGAAATCTTTTTAAACCCCTCGCTTTGCCACCCAATCGCTTCAATAAGTTTCTCCTTAAACGAAAACTAGGCAAGACACAAAAACACGACAATCGATCGATCGCGTAGCGAAATCGAAAAATACTTAGCTGCTCAGAGGTACGAGGTGAGCTGGAAGATGGCTGCCGAGAAAGAGGAAGAGCACATGCGCATGCGCAAGACATGGATACTTCGAGTTACTGTCCCTTTGGACTTTATTGTTACGAGGCAGAAATGGCAAACTGCTGCCGCTTATTGCATTTGTGAGCCACGGTATAGTATGTGTAATTAAAAATCGATTACAAACAGCCTGCACACACCAAAAACATGTATCAAATAAATGCATAACAAATCAGGTGAGATTTCGTTAAAAAGAATTACACATAAGCATGCAATCTTACGCCATATGGAATGCATCCCGGACAGACCTTTTTCAGTGTTTTCACTACAGTTTACAAAAAGGTATAATTTATTCATTCATTTATTTATTTATTCATTTCGTGCGAACAGGTTGTACTTTTTTTGGACCCCGGGGGAAATTCCGAGATAACAAAAATCACGTTGTCCAAAACACAATTCACTTTATCATGTTCTAAAAAAACAAAAACAAAACAAAAAAAACAAACAAAAAAACTACTCGAAACTTTAAAAATGACACATAGAAACTTCTTCATGTGTTGGACATATTACTCAGATGTGATAGTTGGTCCATTTAGCCCAAAAAAATCCCTGCTCACAGGTTTTTAACATTTTGGATTAAAGACCTCCAACATAAATCATACTTCTACAAATGCCATTTCCCACATTAACTGCATTTAGGTAGAGCGCTAGTTGATAACACGAAGGTCATGGTTTCCCATTAGGGCTACATCGATTAGGCCAGCCCTGTTAGTGGAACCTTTGCATGGAGATCGAATCTCTCGAATACGATCACAAACCGCAATATAATCCTAAACAAACGAACAAAACAACGGACGAACAAACAAAAAAAGTGACGGACAAACAAACAAGGGACAAACAAACAACAACTGGCCTGTTTGCTGTTTCTCTGAATGTCTCACTCAATCAGATTGGTGTTTTTTTCCCACACTCCCCATCAACCCCTATCTCCTGCCATACGTTCGGGACCTTTGCTTGGGAAGTTAAGGGTTTAATTGTGGCCTGTTCGGGTTTTAGAGAGCTTATGGAACTTCCTAACACGATGAGTCCCTTTCAAATTGCTTCCAGTCGGTCGAGCAATGACTATGGTGAAGGCTGTCCATGAACAGTCAACAACTTACTGCTGTGTTGATGACTGCTTACAATCAGCGCAATGGGGTTGTAACAAATACTAGAAAAAAATGAAATGAAATCGAATAAAATCAAACGAAATGTTTGAATGTTTGAATTAATCGCCCCCCCCCCCCCCACACACACAAAACCAAACCAAAACAAACAAAAAACCAAAAAACCAACCAACCCAAAACAACAACCTTAAGAGTATTAGTAAACTGACCCCCCCCTCCCCTTGTCCCCCACCTGCGTCGTCAAATTGAAAAGTTAACGATACCCTTTTTTTGCCTTACACACATCCAACCTTGGTGAAGATCTGTCTTAATTTTAAAATCGTCAGTAGGAACCTGCTACAATATCTGTATTACAGACGCGCGTGCGCTCACACTCACACCCCTCTACACACACACGCGCGCACGCACGCATGCAGACAGGACACAGACACACAGATACACACACACAGACACACATACAATTTTCAGACTGAGCCTACTATATGCAATGCAAACAAATACAACAAAGGCATATAACACGCACAGATAGAAACATACGTAAGAATCTCTTGGTGAAGAAATCGACATAACCAGTGTAGATCCCTAAGAAGGACTCAAACCCTCGAAAGGTTGGGTGACATCCCGACGACAGGAGCCTAAGTGCCATTGTACAAAAAGACACAGCTTCAAGAACGAAACCAAAACGCTGCTATTGCTGTGTTCTTGCTGTTGCTGCTACTATCGCTACCACTGACAGACTCACCAGTCGATCTGACGGATGAGTAGGTTTACTGGTTCTTTACTGCCTGCTATAGGTCTTGGTGTGGGATGCAAGACCCATCCCGGAAGACATGCTCTTCCACAAATGTTGCACGGGAAGGGTCCTGTAACCTTGGGTTCTGCTTCCATCGGTTCCTCTCTGTTGTGATCTGTTTAGCTGTTGTGGTCTGTTTAGCTGTTGTGATCTGTTTAGCTGTTGTGGTTCTGTTCGCTCTTGTGGTCTGTTTAGCTGTTGTGGTCTGTTTAGCTGTTGGATCTGTTTAGTGTTGTGGTCTGTTCAGTGTTGTGGTCTGTTTAGCTGTTGTGGTCTGTTTAGCTGTTGTGGTTGTTCGCTGTTGTGGGCTGTTTGCTTTTTTGTGGTCTGTTTAGCTGTTGTGGTCTGTTTAGCTGTTGTGGTCTGTTTAGCTGTTGTGGTCTGTTCAGCTGTTGTGGTCTGTTTAGCTGTTGTGGTCTGGTTTAGCTGTTGTGGTCTGTTTAGCTGTTGTGGTATGTTCAGCTGTTTTGGTCTGTTCAGCTGTTGTGGTCTGTTTAGCTGTTGTGGTCTGTTCAGCTGTTGTGGTTCTGTTTAGCTGTTGTGGTTGTTTAGCTGTTGTGGTCTGTTCAGACATCATTGTGTCGTGCCCACATGCTGTTACTAGCTTACTTCTGTTTATGGGCAGTTTTCCAGTTGGTGGTGTTGATGCCACAGCTGATGAGGTTGGTCTTCAGGTGTCATTGTTTGACTTGAGTGGCCTGTCCTGATACTTGCTTTCAGGTCTTTGGAATGCAGTTGTCATCCATTCAGACAACATGTATTGTCCACGACAACGGCATTTGATGAGTAGACACTCAATACTTGCCAAGACAGTTTTTCACAATTTGAAAGTTGGACACTCCATCTTACCATTTGATGTTGCAGATCGTGTTGAAACACGTGACTAATGTAACTGTTTCAGCCGATGAATGTGCCGTCGGTAGGTTGTCCAGGTCTGACAGCAGTACAGCAGAGCGCGCAACACCCATGCTGTTGTACGAACAGAGCGTGCAACACCCCTGCTTTGTACAGAATAGAGCGTTTCAACACCACTGCTTTGTACAGAATAGAGCGCGCAAAAACCACGTGTGTACAGAACAGAGCGCGCAACACCCCCTGCTGTGTACAGAATAGAGCGCGCAACAACCACTGCTGTGTACAGAAACAGAGCGTGCAACACCCTGCTGTGTACAGAACAGGGCGCGCAACACCACTGCTGTGTACAGAACAGAGCGTGCAACACCACTGCTGTGTAAGAACAGGGCGCGCAACACCCCTGCTGTGTACAGAACAGAGCATGCAACACCACTGCTGTGTTTCAGAACAGGGCGCGCAACACCACTGCTTTGTACAGAACAGAGCGCGCAACACCACTGCTGTGTACAGAACGAAACGGTGCACACCACTGCTTTTACAGAAGAGACGCGCAACACCATGCTGTGTACAGAACAGAGCGTGCAACACCATGTGTGTACAGAACAGGGCGCGCAACACCCTGCTTTGTACCAGAACAGAGCGTGCAACACCATGCTGTTACAGAACAGGGCGCGCAACACCACTGCTTTTACACAAAAGGGGGCGCAACAACACTTTCTGTGTACAGAAAAAGAGCGCGAAAACACCTTGCTTTGTACAGAACAGAGCGAGCAAACACCATGCTTTGTACAGAACAGAAACGCGCAACCACCACTGCTTGTACAGAACGCGCAAACCCCCCCTGCTTTGTACAGAACAGAGCGCGCAACACCACTGCTTTGTACAAACAGAGCACGCAACACCATGCTTTGTACAGAACAGAAGCGCGCAACACCAGCTTTGTACAGAACAGAGCGCGCAACACCCCTGCTTTATCAGAACAATCTCTGTAGCCAGCTTTAATGGCGTAGTTGCCCTATTCTCTTGGTCCACCTTTCAAAGGCTGAACCTTCCGCACAATTTAGCATCAAAAGATATATTGTACTGCGGACTGCTTTAGTAGCAAAATCTCTAGTTTTTGTCTCGTTGTTTTTGATGAGAATTGAGATAGTGAACGATAGAGTCTAGTTTCCCGTTTCACTTCTCAAGATGGGGTCTCCGCTCGGAAGAAATTTTATGTGCCTTTCGTCACAGATGCATGCGTGGGAAGACCAGAAGTTTAAGACACGCCTTAAGCCTGCAAGAAACCCAAGAGCTGGCCAGTCCTTTAGGTCCCCTAGATAGTTCCATACCCCAACGTTTGTAGGCGAGGAGGTGGCAGAGACTCAATTTTCCGGGGCCCAGCATTTATGGGGCAGCCCTATCCCTCTCCATCGATTCAAATTTCATACTTTTTTTTTTCACCTAGACTTCAGAAGGCAAGAAGGCTAATTGGTCTTCAAGGGGTGGGACATGGGAAATCAACTATCTTTCCAATGTTTTTATTTCCAGGCTGCCGGGCAATGCCCTGCTCTTCACGATTTTCAACTGCCGTGAATTTCTTCGCTAAGACGGAATGTGGAGATTTTTAAGGGGTCAGCCCTTTTGTTTTGGCCCTGTGTGTTGTATAAGTTTGTGGGGGTCTATGTGTGGGCCTGTTGTTTTTCCCGCTATGATCGATGTGCGGGGGGAAGGTTTCGTCGGGCCCTTTTCATTTTGCAAGGGTTGTTGTGAAAGGGGTTTAGGGTATAGCTGTTGTTGTAAAAAAAATTTTACCCCAAAAAAGGGGGAATAGTCTTTTACTTTTTTGTTTTTTTTGGGTTATGAAGTTTAGTTTTTTGGGATTAGTGTTGGCATTTTTTTCGCCGTTTTTTTTTTTACCAACGATTCCGTTGGGGTTGCCTTTTAACGGGTCAAAAAGGGGGAAGGTGTAATAAAGTTTTCGCCGCGGGGGAAAGGGGAAGATCCCCTTTTGTCCTGAGCCAGTCGTCGTTCTGCCTTTGGGGGGGCCCGGGTCCTAGACGGGAAAGAGTCCTTGCGCCGGAAACGTTACAGCCCCCAGGCAGGTCGCCGGGGGGGGATCTACACTGCTCTTCCGGCAAGGGTGGGTGGTACTTTCCCCGCCACGAGCCTACGGCCACCCTTTCCCTATTTGGTTCTTCGTTGGGGCCCCCCTTTCCGGATTCCACGTATGCTTCATGACTCTTGTGACTGGTAACCCTAGTCCCCGGGGAAAATCTTCCCCAAAATAATCTTTGTGGGGAAATAAAACTTTTCCTTGGGGGTGTGAGTTGGCTATATTTCTATGTGAATTCGGGGGTAAAAATTTGCAAATGTTTTTGGTTTTTTGGGGCCACGAAAGGGGAAAACACTTTTAAGTGAATTCTGTTTTTTGAAAATTTCAAATGTTTTGGGTTTTTGAGGGGGCCACTTTTGGCAAAAAAAAAAAAAAAAAAACCCAAAATATTTTTTTTAAGGGTTGTGAAGGGGCCCTTTTAAAAATATACTCCTAATCAAAATTTAAGGGCCACTTTTTTCCTTCCTCTCAAATTTTTAAGTTGAAAAAATTGACAATGTTTAAAATTTGATTCTATGTTTTATTTCATTTTTTCCACCCCCTTTTTTGGAAAAAAAAAAATTAGCACAATGCCCCATTTTTAAACAGCACTGCTTTAAAAGGGAAACCCCCCCCCCCCCTTTTTAAAAAAAACAGAAAGTGTAAATTTTGGCCCAAACGGGTTTTCAATATCGCGT
>JAPXFY010006817.1:2500-11974 GCA_030674185.1 Monoplex corrugatus | reverse complement strand
CCTCACTTCTCCCCCTCCCTCCTCTCTCCTCCCGCGCGCGCCGCGCTCGCTCGCCCCTTTTTCTCTTTCTCCCCTTTGTATTATGGATATATGTATAATAAATATTAAAATAATAATATATATAATATATTTTAATAATATATAGGTATATAAATGTATGTATATATATATTTTATATATAATGTGTGTGTGTGTGTGTGTGTGTGTGTTGTAGTGTGTGTGTGCGTTGCAGTGTGTGTATAATGTGTGCAGTATGCATTGTGTTGTAGTGTGTGTGTTGTGTGTATGTGTGTATGGTGTGTATGTGTGTCTTTGTACGTGTGTGTATGTGTGTCTTTGTACGTGTGTTTTCCTCTGTGTGTGGTGTGGTGTGTGTTTGTGTGTGTGTGTGTGTGTGTGTGTGTGTTTGGTGGTGTGGGTGTGTGTGTGTGTGTGTGTGTTTTGCATTTAGACAGGCGTCCTTGGTTTAAGAATATATGCGCCCCGTCTTAAAAAAAACAAAAAACATTTACCTTGTTTCTGACTAACCGCGTTCTGTGTTATCAAATCTCTCTCGTCAGTTTTCGTGTTAAATCTGATCAATGGTCAAGCTTTTCAGCGAAGGCAGTGATGTGACCAAACTGGTAACCAAAGTTTGGGTAATGTTTATTCCATAGATTACAGAGCAAGCCTTTAATTTCTGATGCAAATTATTCTAAACACAAACAAACAAACTACACACACGGTGGCAACATTTCTTTAGACAAAAAATCCAATAACGACGAACATAAGAACTGCAACTTTTGCTGCATACCTCACATTTACTCTGATAAATCCCTTGATCCAACAACGTGCAAAAATAATAAGTGTTTGGTTTTTCTGTGTGAACGTTGTCTTCGCTCTTCTTGAGCAAAATCGCAGAAATAGACACTCTAATGATTTTAATTAGTTTATGAATGTTAAAAATTTATGATAACAACCACTCCACCACCTGCCTGTCTAATACTCCTACCTACTCCACCCCCATGTCTGTAGCTTGCCCCACCTAACCAATCCCACTTCTTGACCCATACCCTATTTACTGCATTTCCCCTGTCTGCCCATTCCCCCACCTATCCCATTGCCCTGTCTGTCCCCTACCCTACCTATCCCATTCCCCCTGTCTGTCCCCTACCCCACCTACCCCAATTCCCCCTGTTGTCCCAAATCCCACCTATCCCATTCCCCCTGTCTGTCCCCTACCCCCTCATACTTTCCCTCCCCTGTCGTCCCATATCCACCTAACCCCATTCTCCCTGTCTGTCCCATCCCCCACCTATCCCTTTCCCCCCCTGCCTGCCCCAAAACCCACCTACCCATTCCCCTGTCTGTCCCAATACCCCACTACCCCATGCCCCTGCCTGTCCCATACCCCACCTACCCCATTCTACCTGTCTGTCCCATCCACCACTTACCCCATTCTACCTGTCTGTTTCATTCCACACCACCCCATTCCCCATGCCTGTCCAATACCCCACCTACCCCATTTCCCTGTATTCCCATGCCCCCAGCGACCCCATTCCCCCTGTCGGTCCCATACCCACCTTTTCCCATTCCCTCTGCTATCCCATATCCCACCTATCCCATTCCCCTGTCTGTCCCATACCCCACCTATCCCATTCCCTCTGTCTGTCCCATATCCCACCTATCCCATTCCCCTGTCTTTCCATACCCAGCCTACCCTATTCCCCCTGTCTGTCCCATCCACCACTTACCCCATTCAAACCTGTCTGTTTCAATTCCCAACCTACCCCATTCCCCATGCCTGTCCCATCCACCACTTACCCCATTCTACCTGTCTGTTTCATTCCACACCTACCCCATTCCCCCCTGCCTGTCCCATCCACCACTTACCCCATTCTACCTGTCTGTCCCATACACCACCTATCCCCATTCTACCGCCCTGTCCCATACGACACCTACCACAATTCTACCTGTCTGTCCCATACCATAACCTACCCCATTCCCCTGTCTGTCCCATACCCCAACCTACCCCATTCAAACCTGTCTGTCCCATCCCCCACCTATCCCATTCCCCCTGCCTGTTTCCATACCCCACCTACCCCATTCCCCTGTCTGCCCCAAATCCACCACTATATCCCATTCACCTGTCTGTCCCATCCATCACTTACCCCAATCCCCTGTCTGTTTCATTCCACACCTACCCCATTTCCCATGCCTGTCCAATACCCCCCCCTACCCCATTCCCTGTATGTCCATTACCCACCGACCCCCATTCCCTGCCTTTTCCCATCCCCCCACCTACCCTATTCCCCCTGTCTGTCCCATACACCACCTATCCCATTCCCCTGTTTGCCCCCAATCCCACCTTTCCCCAATTCTACCTGTCTGCCCATACCCCCCCCTACCCCATTCTACCTGTCTTTTCCCATACCCCACCTATCCTATTCCCATGTCTGTCCCCATACCCCACCTACCCCATTTCCTCGTGTCTGACCCATACCCCACCTATCCTATTCCCATGTCTGTCCCATACCCCACCTACCCCACCCCTCCTGTCTGACCCATACCCCACCCCTCCTGTCTGTCTTCAAGCCCCAACTAACTGGTTCCCCCTGTCCGTCCCCTTTACCAAAAGTCCCATCCACATTCTTAACCTGTGCTACCTTGTCCATAAAACTGCATTGTCCCTTTCACTTGCCCTCCTAGCCCTTTCTCTTTCCCCACTCTACCTGCATCTTTCCTACCTGCTGCCAACTGACTCCCACCTCTTTATTCTAAGCAAAAAGACGTACAAGGAACATACACAAACAATTTTCCTCTAAAGATAAAGATTAAAAGAATTGGGTGTGATCCCCGCAGAGATCTGCCTCATCAAAATGACCAATTTTTTATGAAAATTTGTCAAACAGTTGCTTTGCATAAAAATAAATAGTCCCAATCTATCGGGTTTAATTAACTTGCATAATACTAAATGAAACCCAAAAATCTTACAGTTTTTAATGTATTTCATCAATCTTCATACAAGCAACTAAGAATAATACAGACAATATTGTTCTTGAATCATAAATCACCTCAAGAGCATTTACCTTGATTTCTCAAACTATTCCCAATAAAAATAAGAATTTTTGCACGTCCGTCAAAACGTCACTTTTCCCAATGTTACTACAGAAAGGAGAGGTACTGAAAAACAAACCACTCCTTGGGCGTTAAAGTTAACAAGTTGTTTTCACCAAAGAGTCAAATTGATTAGTCATACCTATCTAACAACGAAGAAAGGGAGCAGCGGTTTGAAGCTCATGGTTTTGATGCGTCGCATACGTTTAGAATTGTGAAGTTTTCTTTCTTTCCTTCCTATCTAACCTCCCTTGAGAAATAGGAAAGGGGAGCTTTTTCTTATATCCAAGAAAAAGCTTGTGTGCGTTGTGTGTGTGTAAGTGTTGTGTGTGTGTGTGTGTGTTGTGTGTGTGTGTGTTGTGTGTTGGGTGTGATGTGTGGTGTTGTGTTTGCGTGTATGTGTGTATGTGGGGAGGGGTCTGTACGTGTTTTGGTTATATTTGTGTGTGTGCGTGTGTGTAGGTGTGTGTGTGGTAGAGAGAGAGAGAGAGAGAGAG
Source organism: Monoplex corrugatus (assembly GCA_030674185.1). Taxonomy (NCBI): domain Eukaryota; kingdom Metazoa; phylum Mollusca; class Gastropoda; order Littorinimorpha; family Ranellidae; genus Monoplex; species Monoplex corrugatus. Next base: position 8,381 of record JAPXFY010006817.1, on the reverse strand, counting down.
AGAGAAATGTACAAGACCTTTTAACTCTAAATTTCCTAAAACGTGGATCTTTACCAATTGTAGTCAAGATGTGGCGTTGAGCAAACAGAAAGGCAAAAGCTTGTAAAAAATTTAAAGCTCCTAGGAGGTTCTCATATACATTGTTGTGTGTGTATAAAGCATCAAAAAAAAATTAAACGCTCCAAACAACGCTCAGTCCCAGGGTATGTGTGTATTTGTGTGTGTGTGTGGGGTTGTGTGGTGTGTGTGTGTGTGTGTGTTGTGTGTATGTGTGTGTGTGTGTGTGGGGTGTGTGTGTGTAGTTTTGTGTGCGTGCGCGCGGGGTGCCTGCGCTTGGGCGCCTCTGTGTGTGTGTTTGTGCCTCTGTGTGTATGTGCATCTGCCCTGTCGTGTGTCCGTGTAACTGAGTGTCTATTTGTTCCAGGATGTATGTGAGTGTGAATGGAGGTGTGTTTTGGGGTGTGTGGTGTGTGTGTGTGTGTGTGGTGTGGTTTTATGTGCGTGTGTGTGTTTTTGTTGTGTGTGTGTGGGTGTGTTTTCCTTTGGTGTTATGCCTTAATCAGGAATGTTAGGATTATCAGTTTTGTTCAAAAATTCAATAATTACAAAATACTTTTTTTTTCCCACATACTTACATCTAGTCTTGTGTGTGTGTGAGTGTTGGTGGTTTTGTGTGTGTGTGTGTGTGGTGGGTTTGTGTGTGTGTGTGCGCGCGCGCGTGGGCACCTCTGTCTGTTGTTTGTCCCAAAGTGTGTGTGTGTGTGTGTCGTGTCCTGTGTGTCTGTTAAATGAGTGTTTGTCTGTTCCAGTAAGTATGTGAGAGTGAATGGGGGTGTTCTGTTTCACAAGTATTATACCACAATAAAGCATGCTAGGTTTTATCAGTTTTGTTTAAAATATCAATGATTACAAAGTATTTTTCTTTTCACATACACACGCCAGAGATAGTCTTGTGTGTGTGTGTGTGTGTGCGCGCGGCGCCCCGCGCGTGGGTGTGTTTATGTATTGGTGTCTGTGTTTATGTATAAAGCACACACACACACGCCACACACCACACGCACACACTTTCAACACCCCACAACACCACACACACAAACACACACACACACACACACCACAAACACACCACCACACACCGCTCCACGCCCCCGCACGCACCACCCACCACTCACAGTATGGAAACACACTACATATACTTTAACCAACATTTCAATCGTATCAAGGAACAACAATACAAACTTTGATAACTTACATAAATTTCAATCATAAACACATTATCTCAGCTGAACATATCGTTGGCTGGCTAGCATGTCTTTGCTTCTTCAGAGATTTCACTGATCCAGAATATAACACGCCAGTCGTTTTAGTTTCATCGAAGTTCCATGACCATGATTAAAATGTGCCCTTGCCAGAAATGTAAACAACGTAAATAATCCGGCTGGAACACGTACCGTTTAGCCATAAAAGCCGTCTTGCAAAATAATGAGTTTCTCCTGACTTGGTCCCTGAAACGTGCCCCAGTGATGGACTGGCTTCGTTTTTGTATCCTTTTCTGTCTGTCTGTCTGTCTGTCTCTGTCTGTCGTTGTCTGTCTGCCTTTCTCCACTCTCTCTCTCTCTCTCTTCTCTCTCTCTCCCCTCTCTCTCCCCTCTCCCCTCCTCTCTGTCATCTGTTCCTCTTTCTCTGTCTCTGCCCTCTGTCTCGGCCTCTGTCTCTTTTCTCTCATCTCTCTCCTTCTCTCTCTCCCCCTCTCTCTCTCTCTCTTCGTTTATCAGACACGCACGCCCCACAAAACACACACATGCACACACGATCAAGCACAAACACCCCACACACACTCACACTAACACACCACACAAGCAAAGAGAGAGAGAGACAGAGACAGAGAGAGAGACAGAAATAGACAGGCATACAAACACAAAACACACAGAATCAATCTGTCTTCATTCACATTGCCCACAAACAATACATTCCTGACCTCTCTCTTTTCCTTTTGCATGCAAAAACTTCATTCATTCTAGAAATCGATCTCATGTGCTGTGAGCGTATGTATCCAAGACAGAGACACAGATTCATTGACGTGATGCGTGTGAAATCTTTTCCTTTAAATTAATTTTACCCCCCATGGGCATCGCAGAGAGAAACAGCTGGCAACCCAGCATCCAGGTAGAGAAGCCCTGAAAAGGAGAGATGCCAGTGACATCAAGGTCTTTTTCATGCCATCATACTGGTCCTTCTTGGTCAATCTCTTGCCTTAAAAGCATATCGTTTTTTTTGTATGCTTGTTGAGCCAGCTGGTTTGTATTCTGATAAGTTTATCAGTTTACTTAATTCTGTTAATGAATAGTTTAGTGGATTTGCTGTTTTTCCATCATTGCTCTGTTCTTGAACTTTCTGTTCACGTCATGCAGGTCTTGGAGACAGACTTTCTAAAAACATGCCCATTTTTTTTTGTTTTGTCTTCATGTTTTTTAATCTTTTTGAATACTGTCATCAGCCAATGTAATCTTTATAATTCCGCGCATTTTAAAGGATGACTTCCGGTGTCTTTCCATCTATTCTGAATACTGTATTTATGGGGTCTTCTTCTTTCTCTTAGCATACACTGCAACACACTCAGCTGAGTCCAGGTGATGAATGCAGCCGTCTTTCCAGCTCCTGGTCAGCAGCCATGGAGTTTGGTTGTCAGCGGAGTTTCTGTGGGCCCCACACGTCCCTGTCTAATCTTCATTGCAGCTGAACTTTGATCTTAAAGTCTTTCGTTCTTCTTACATTTTTTTATTTATTCTACTATTCTTTTCTCACCCAGTTTATTCTACTTTTTAAGCAAACAGAAGCTTATTTCACTTTACTGTGTGGCCTGAGCCCATCAAAACCTTCACCTTCAGGTAGAATAAATAAAAATCGACCGGAAAAAGGAGAAAAAAAGGCGGAAAAAAAGTAAAGAAATTGGTTTAAACAATATAATGAGGGGAAGGGCAAGACTAGGGTTACAAATTCACTGACCCAGCACACGCAAGCCACTCCATAAAATTTCAAACAAGGACCCATCACTCACCGCCCTGCCCAGACTGTTAAAACGTAATATCCGGCACGAAAACACGAACCGCTAGACACAAAACCCAGTCTTGCAAAAATGATGGCTTTCTTAAAACCGACCGTGAAACGTGCTCAAGGAACTGTGCGTTAGTGATGGATTGGCTTCGTTTTTTTTACTCTCTGTCTTTGTCTCTGTCTCTGGCTCTCTGGCTCTCTGTCTCTCTGTCTCTTTGTCTCTGTCTCTGTTCTGTCTGTCTGTCTGTCTGTGTCTCTCTGTGTCTGTGTCCTGTCTGTGTCTTTGTTTCTGTCTCTCTATCTCTCTGCCCTGTTTGTCTCTCTCCCCTCTCTCTCTCTCTCTCACTCTCTTCTCTCTCTCCCCTTTCCCCCCTCTCCTTTTCTGTCTCTTTCTCTCTCCCTCATCTCTCTCTCTCCTCTCTCCCCTCTCTTCCTCCTCTCTCTCTCTCTCCCTCTCTCTTGTCCCTCTCTTTTTTTTCTCCTATCTCTTCCTTTTTTTCTCTGTCAGTCTGTCTGTTTCTGTATGTCTGTCTTTCTGTATCTCTTTCACTTCATCTAACAATCACACGTGCCCGCGTGAACCCCTTAACACACATGCATACACAAACGGACAAGCACACACACACACACACACCACACACACACACCAACAGAGACAGCCCACACACACACACACACACACACAAAACACCCCACACCCCCCACACACACACCAACAGAGACAGAGACAGACAAACAGACACACACACGCACACAACACACACAGACAGACAGAAACAGACAGATAACAAGCTCTTTCCGCACACGTCACATGCATCATCTTTTCCCCATAACCCTCCTGTTTCCTTTACATGCAAAGCTGCATTCATTGAAACCATCCCTACTTTCTCTTTTTCCCCTCCACTGTTCTGCAGCTATGTCATTTTCAAAACGTTTGGAAACCTAACTCAAAAAATGTTGTTTTACACTTTTTGGGGGGGGTAAATGAGACCATCTGCCAGGAGCTTTATTTTTACAAACGTTTTTGCCCTTCTGACTCCTCCACGTCCACAGCTTTGACTAAAACTGGAAAAGATCCACCCAAAGGAGGTACAGAGCTGAAAAGTCTTCTACATTTTGTCACACATAAACACGTACAAAATACACTACACACACACACACACACACACACACCACACACCCGCACGCACACGCACGAAACGCACGCACGCACACACACACACCAAAACACAAACACACCACCCCACAATTAAAGTGTATTTGCGGCAAACAGTTCACTGTTTCCCCTGTTATTTTACTGCAACATGCTACGTTCTTTTTTACCAAAAATGTTTACACAAAAAGACAATTCTAAAACCCAATCTCAAAAAAGTAACTCATAACAATCTTTGTTAGTTCAAATTTCAGAATCATTAGTTCACAGTCCTGTTAATGCACTATTTTAAAATTTTATGCAGTTTGTGTTTTAGTGTTAAAATTTCCTTTTACATTATTGAAGTTAAAAAAATAAAATTGTTAGTGTTAAGTTTTTGTTCCATTTTTTTATTCTCCCATCTTCTTATGACTTTTTACTCTTTCTACTCTCTTCCCCAATCCAACCCGTCCAACTCTCGTTCTCCAATTCATTTAAATTTAACTATCTATTTATATTCGCCCTACCCCCCTCCATGTCTAAATATCACTTATAGTGAAAAGACGTAAATCAAAGAACGAACACACCACACACACACACCCACACACACACACACACACACACCACACACATACACACACACACACACACACATACACACACACACACACACACCAAAACACACTCACACACACACACACACACATACACACACACACTTCCCAGGATATTTAAGAAATAAGCTCCCCTTCCCCTATTTCTCAAAGGGAGATTACGAAAGAAGAAGAAGAGAAGGAAGGAACTTCACAATCCTGAACGTATGCTGACGCAATCAAAACCACTGAGCTTCAAAACGCTGCTCCCTTTCTTTATTGCTAAATAGGTATTGACTATTCAATTTGACTCTTTGGTGAAACAACCTGTTTTCGAAAAACTTAACTTTAACGACCAAGAGTGGTTGTTATTCAATACTCTCCCTTTGCTGCTAGTAACATTGAAAACTGACTTTGACGGACGTTTTAAAATCTTACTTTTATTGGGAATAGTTTCAGATAATCAAGGCATTTTGCTCTTGCCAGGTGATTTGTACTCAAGAACAATATTGTCTGTATTACTCTTTGATGCTAATATGAATGGTTGATGAAATATATTGTAAACTGTAAGATTCTGGTTTCATTTAGTATTATGCAAGTAAATCCACTCAATATATAGGGACTATAAAGTTTTATGTAGAAGCCAAGTCATGACAAAAAAAATTGGTCACTTGACTGAAGCAGATCTTTGCGGGGATCGCCACCAATTCTAATCCTCCGATGTTTTAGAGGAACATGTGTTGTCTATCTTCCTTGTACGTCTATGCTTAGAATACGAGGTAGAAGTCAGTGGGAGTAGGTGCGAGTTGATAGGACAGACAGGGGGATGGGACAAGGGACGCCTATGGGTAAGGGGATGGAGTAGGGAATGGGACAGACATGGAGATAAGTAGGGGAATGGGACAGATTGGTGGATGGAGTAAGGGTGAGGATGGGACAGGAAGATGGGGTACAAGGAGGAATAAGACAGATAGTGGATGGGTAGTAAATGTTCACAGAGAATCCTTACACCCTATCACTCTCCATCTTTTTGTGTGTTTTGTCAAAAATGAATTATAAAAAGTAAAAAAAAAAACTCTCCCTCGCAATCACCCTCTCATGT
>JAPXFY010006816.1:0-7500 GCA_030674185.1 Monoplex corrugatus | reverse complement strand
AGAAAGGCAAGAAGGCTAATTGACCTTCAGGGGGAGGGCCATGATCACCAACGCCTTGCGGCAAGGCCTATGATGATGTTGGGAACAGAATAGTGAAAACGTCTTTTGTTAGAAGTAAATGTACACATCTTTTAGGTGAGTTATAATCAAATTCCAATGGAATGTGTGGTCAAGTAAAGAAACACATCGACATCAATTTGACTAAGATTTAGTTGTTTTCAACATTAAGGGGGGTTTTTTGTTCAGAACTTGCGCAGCCGTTTTCTCATAAGACATATCATGAAACTAGCTTGACCAGAATGTGTCTGCACTTTTGTTTGTTTGTTTGTTTGTTTGTTTGGTTTGTGTTTGTTTGTTTTGTCGCGTTCGGATATGTCCGTAAGATAGATTATTTAATTGGCTTGATCAGAATGTGCCTCTACTTTTGTTTGTCTTTCTGTCTGTCTGTCTGTCTGTTTGTTTGTTTTTTTTCTTTGTCTGTCTGCCTATTTGTTTGTTTGGTTGTTTGTTTGTTTGTTTGTTTGTTTGTTTTCTATTTGTCTGCCTGTTGTTTGTTTGTTTGTTTAATTGTTTGTTTGTCTGCCAATCTGTCTGTTTGTTTGTTTGTTGTTTGTTTTTTTGTTTGTTTGTTTGCTTTTTCTGTCTGTCTGTTTGTTTGTCTGTCTGTTTGTTTGCTTGTTTGTTCGTTTGTTTGTTTTTTGCTGTCTGTCTGTTTGTTTGTCTGTCTGTCTGTCTGTTTGTTCGTTTGTTTGTTTGTTTGTCTGTTTGTTTGTTTATTTTTACTGCCTTCCGTTAGGTCTATAACGTGTGTAGACAAATTGTTCTAACTACACAATGCAGGTGATGTCTTGCTGCGCAGTCTGCATACTTGGTCTTCGGTGGCCGGGCATACTGGGCGCTTTCATAATTCCATTAACCCAGCCACTGTCGCCATTTACAAGATCCTAACGAGCATGTTTGATGATTATTGTACTTACATATACGCGTGAAGGGTGTCTAGACACTGATAGATCCAAAACTAGTGCAACTGCCCGCGCCCAAGCAAACAGGAACCAGAAGAACAAGTAAACCAAAGTGAACGCGTATTAAACACAACAAAAGACAAGACAAGCGCAAATTTTCGGCCAATCGGCCTTTGTCAAGCGCGAATGCACGGTCACAAACAGACCACAAACAACACCAAACAACAGATAATAAGAAGAGGACAAAAAACTTCCCTGCCGCCTCGTCCAGTGGATAAAAAGGGACCAAATGAAATGCCTATAGGTCTGCACGCATGTTGTTTGACCTGGGAGATCAGGAATATAGTAATAATAATACTGATAATTACGTATTTATATGGCGTCAGATATGTTTTCTGTGTTCTGTCACCGGATCGGTTTTCATGTTACACGAAAACATTACGAGAAACCTAGAAGAATGACCTGGATTAAAGGTTGGAGGAAAAAAAGATAAACAGCATTCGTTACACAGATGACACCCTGCTAATTACAGAAAATGAAAGGGACCTACAAAAACTCGTGAATATAATAGAATTAGAAAGCAAAACTAAAGGGTTGGAGTTAAATAGCAAGAAAACTGAAGTCATGGTAATCAGTAAAAAAAAAAACAACAACATGAAATTCCCTCGTGCAAAATAACAGCCAACGGCACAACCTTGAGACAGGTTCATCATCATCATCATCATCACGTGCCCTGGTACGTGGCGTAGGCTATCATGGCCATCCATAATTATGCATCTATCCCTTGTTGCCGCAAGCACATCTTCTGCCCTCTCTGTCCTCAGCCGCTCTGCACGTCTGTCCAATATTTTTTTCCCAGGGTCTACCTGGTGCTCTCGTTTCCTCCAGCTTTACAGTAATCATCATCATCAGGTGCCCTGCAGCATGGCGTTGGCGATCATAGACTTCCATCTGTCTCTATCTCTCGTTGCCCTTAGCATCTCCTCCACCCTCCTCGTCCCCAGCCACTCTGCAAGTCCGTCCAGCATTTTCTCCCTGGGTCTACCCGGTACTCTCTTTCCCTCCAGCTTTCCGTTGTGACCAAGTGCTCCAAACCCCTCTTCCTCATAAAATGGCCTATAAATGTTGCCTGTCTTTTCCTAATCTTCCTTATGAGTGATCTACTTGTGTCTGCCTCCATCAAGACTGTCTCGTTTGTTTTCTTTGCTGTCCATAGAACTCTCAACATTCTTCTTAGCTTTACAGTATTTACAGTAAATTTACAGTAATTATAGTATTTTACATGGGGCCAAATCTTGACAATTCCAATCAAAGCGCACCTAGGCACCAGACATATGCATGTGATCTATTGGTTTGCGGGTCTCCTGTTGACAGCTCATTACAGAGTGTCATTTGATTTTGTTATGAATTGTTATTTGATTTCATGTTCATACCTCTCAACATGTTTTTGTCTAATACTCAGTGTGAACGGAAATTCGATAAACGTTTCCTTCCTTCCTTCACGAATTATTCTTGCGCCAACCAGGGCAAAGAGATACTGACACCTGAGGTTGTTGGTCAAGGACGAGACTCCTCTCTCTCTATATATTTCTCTCTCTCTCTGTCTCTCTCTCTCTCCCTCTCTCTCTCTCCCTCTCTCTCTCTCTCTCTCTCTCTCTCTGTCTGTCTCTCTGTCTCTGTCTCTGTCTGTCTCTGTCTCTGTCTGTCTCTCTCTCTCTCTGTCTCTGTCTCTGTCTCTCTCTCTCTCTCTCTCTCTCTCTATATATATATTTATATATATATCATGTATATAAAATGTGTGTATATATATATTATATATATATAGATAGATAGATAGATATGTGTGTATATATATATGTATATAATATATATATATATATATATATGTACATACAGAAAGACAGAGAGAGATAAATAGATAGATAGATGGCTATATGTTTATATATATATATATATATGCATACATACATACATACATACATACATACAGAGAGAGGGAAGGAGAGAGCCAGGCAGAGAGACAGTACACAGAGACACAGAAAGAGACAGACTGACAGACTGAGACAGAGAAACGAGAGAAAAAGGAGACAAGGAGTAAGGACAAGGAAGAGAGGAAAAATTTTAAAAAGTGGAACTAAAGAACTAGAGTTTGGCGAATTGAGCGCAAAACATGGACGAAACATAAAAAAAAAGGAAGAGAAGAAAAAAAAATTAAAAGAGTTGCTTAAAAGCATAAAACATGTAAGAAATAGAGAAGCGGATAAAATTAATTGTATTTGAAGAGCTAGAGACAGAGAGAGGAGAGGCAGTGACGAGAAACTGGCTTTTTTGTGTGTGTTTGTTTTCTTGCATTTCAGAGGTGTTTAAAAAAATGCCAGACGAGGACAATGTTAAGCAAGGGATGGGAATTGATTTACTGGGTATAATATATAACATCACGATAAACAAAAGAGAGGAGGGGGGAGAGAAAGATGTAGAGAGAGGGAGAGGACTGGGAGAGAGAGAGAGATAGGTAGATAGAGAGAGAGAGAGAGGAGGGACAGAGAAAGGTGAAAATATATAGACATATGAGAGAAAGAGAGAGATGGGGAAAGAGAATGACAGTCGGAGTGAGGCAGGGAGAGATAGAAGGGGAAGGAGAGAGAGAGAGAAGAGAGAGAGAGAGAGAGAGAGAGAGAGTGAGAGAATGAGTGATATATGCATATATAAAATAAAATACATATGTATATATGTATATATACATATATTATATATATATATATATATATATATATATATATAATCTCTCTATCTCTATGTATCTGATTTGGTTTGGTTTGGTTTGGGTTGGTTTGATTTGGTTTAGTTCGATTTGATTTGGTTTGGTTTGAAACAGGAAGACATTGCCAGAAGCAGAGAGATAGAGAGAGAGAGAAACAGACAGACAGACAGACAGACAGAGACTCTGAGAGAGAGAGAGAGAGACAAAGACACAGAGAGAGACAGAGACAGAGAGACAGAGAAACAGAGAGACAGAGAGACTGAGAGACAGAGACAAAGACAAAGACAAAGAGAGAGAGAACACACACACACAGAGAAAAAAGACGGAGACAGAGAAACAGAGAGTCATAGAAACGCACAGACACACACAGACGGACAGACAGACAAACAAACAGATATATATACAGACAGGCAGACAGAACTAATTGAGGGACATGGCTGCACAAGAAGGACAGAAAAACAGTAAAAATGAATTAACTCAGCAAATAAGGCTAAAAAAGAAACTTTTTCACCTTTCTCCTCCCTTTTTTGCGGCAATATCTTCTATTTGTCTTTACCTCAGGGAAGGACGCTAAAAGGCCGAAACATTCTATTTTTTTATTTCTTTCTGTTTCAAGGATATCTGAAACAAAGCTTATCTCATCCTTTGAAGCGAAAAGAAAATTGAAGATTGTCCTTTTTTTGTTAATTTTGTGTTGTTGTTTTCTGTCTATATTGTGTCACTTCAAACACGCATTCTGGCTTCTTTCCTTCAGCTTGTAATTCAAAACAATCTTATTAATCAAAGACAGAAGCATTGGTTCCATCTGGACATGTCTTACATCTTTGCTGCTCTATACATACAGCACTGGATGATTAACTATATAGTGACTGCACTTGCCACAGCTGAGCTCTCCTGCTGGCCTAGGGCTGCCACAGTGAAATCACTGAGAACTGTCGCCTTTGAGCTATTTTCCATCGATTTTAGACAAAGAAACCGGCAAAACGTATCTGAAGCGTTCAACGGAAGTTCCCTCCACAAGGGAAGCAACTGCCAACTACTAAATCATTAGCATAACAAAAGTAGAGGAGTTATATATCCTAGACCGTAGTATACTATGATCGAAGTAGCCCGTCCTCAGTGAGAGCTCAGCCGTTACTTCAATCGAAGTAGCCCGTCGTCAAAGAGTTAATGATATACTTTACCCTCAAGGGTGCAGGTTATGAGTTCATTTTTCTTAAAAGGGAAAAACCTGGTAAGCCATCTCCAGCTGTCTCTGTTTTGTTCTTTTTCAGTTTACTAGGAGATACAAAGAGATCTATGAGACTGGTTGATTTCCTGCCCCCCCCCCCCCCCCACCTGCTTAAAGGTCAATTAGTCTTCTTGCCTTTCTAAAGTCTTGTTGAAAAAAAATATGGTTGGCGCTGCACTGTGGCGACGTGCTCTCAAAGGGGAGAGCAGCCGAATTTCACATGGTCAGTCGGCTGTGACGAAAGAAAATCATATGAATATGAATATGAATATGAAATGAATATGAATATAAATATGAATAAAAAATATGAATATGAATATGAATATGAATATAAGTATGAATGTGAGTATGAATATGAATATGAATATGAATATGAATATGAATATAAGTATGAATGTGAAAATGAATATGAATATGAGTATGAATATGAATATAAATATGAATATGAATATAAGTATGAATGTGAATATGAATATAAGAGTATGAATATGATTACGAATATGAATATACACTATTATACTATATAATGTTTACATGTATAGCTAGCTAATATAAAGATTTTTGGTGATGAGATTTCCAACTGTGACAAAAGTGTCCATATTGAATATGAATATACAGTCTTATACTATCATAATATATACATGTATAGCTAGCTAATCTATAAACTTTTTAGTGATGAGATTTCCAACTGTGGCGAAATCATCAATCTGTTTCAGTTTCTTGAATAGCTGAAACACAAGAACTCTTTTCCCTCTATCAAAAATCGTTTAATTAGGATGACTCATAACCTTGTAACCCTGAATTTCGTAAGGTAGTGAGGTGGTAGAGACCTAAACTTTTCTCGGTGCCAGCAATATAAGGGTGGTGGCCATCTCTTCTTCGTCTCTGATTAACCGTTTCCCTAACTTCGAAGGAAGCCAGGTATCCCTTCACAGGTGGGAAAACAGAAGACCTTATGTACGTAAAAAAGATCCACGTTACATCAGTCAAAATGTCGACTTTTTGGAGTTAGACCTTATACTTCTGTAAACATGCGTTAAATGGAATATGTCGTATGAACTGCTTTTGTGGTTTCTACGCAGAATATTGACAGTTCCATGGACAGCAAAAAAAAACAAAAAAAAACAAAACAAAAACAAAAAACACAACAACAAAAACCCCAGACATTCTTGAAGGAGATAGATACAAGAAGAACAATAAATATTTCAGTGTCCTTAATTATCTTTGAATTTGTATTCAGGTCTATTTTGAAATCCCCTGTGCGATAAATTGGACGCAGTGGTCAAAACCAGGGGCATCTCCATAGATTGTGTGCACGAATGCTTTGATATGTTTACTTCATTTTCTTTTTCTTTCTTTTTCCTGTTGAAGTATTATGTGTTGAAACGGTTATAGGATACTGTACGAGGCGAGAAAAAAAATTAGAGAATCTTGTCACAACAGGACAGCTGGAGGAAAGAGAGCACCAGGTAAAGGCCCAGGGAGAAAATACTGGTACGGAATTTGCAGAGTGGCTGAGGACAGAGAGGGTGGGAGATGTACTTGCATTGACAAGGGATAGATTCGTATGGAGGCCAATGATCGCCAACGCCATGCCGCAGGGCACATGATGATGATGATGATGATGATGATGATGATGATGGTGATGATGATGATGATAATAATGATGATGATGGTGGTGATGATGATGATGATGATGAATGATGAGATGATGATGATGAATTTGATGATGATGATGATGATGACGATGACGACGACGACGACGACGATGATGATGATGATGATGATGATTACCCATCGATAAAAGTCCGATAAGGTCTTGTTGACACTTAACAAACACAGTTTTTGTTCTCAACATTTGGCTTGTAATAGGTTTGAATAAAACTTTTCAGGGTTGTATGTTTCTACAGTGCCACACCTTTGCTCCAAATCAGTCCGCATCTTTTGCATCTTAAACCAGTCGTCCCTCTAAAAGTAGTGATAATCAGCCATGACACCTTTGTATTTCCATCATTTCCTTTTAAAGAGACTGAAGATCCTGACACTCCTAAACCCTTTGAAATCCGGCACCTGCATTGTCAACCATGCCAGGAAACAAAAAAAATTAACCCTTGACTGCCTCGACATCTTCAGCAGCTTTTTGCAGGAAACAATGCATCTCTCTCTCTCTCTCTCTCTCTCTCTCTCTCCCTCCCTCTCTGTCTGTCTGTCTGTCTGTCTGTCTGCCTGTCTTCTCTCTCTCTCTCTCCCTCTCCCTCTCTGTATCTGTCTGTGTCTGTCTCTGTACCTGTCGCTCTCTCTCCCCCTCTGTCTGTCTGTCTGTCTCTCTTTCTCACTCTCTCTTTCTCTCTCTGTCTGTTTGTCTCTCTCTCTCTCTTTCTCTCTCTTTCTCTCTCTGTGTTTGTCTGTCTGTCTGTCTGTCTGTCTGTCTGTCTCTCTTTCTCTCTCTCCTCTCCCTCTCTGTGTCTGTCTGTCTCTGTCTCTGTACCTGTCGCTCTCTCTCCCCCTCTGTCTGTCTGTTTGTCTGTCTGTCTCTCTTTCGCACT
>JAPXFY010006815.1:0-11978 GCA_030674185.1 Monoplex corrugatus | reverse complement strand
TTTTTAAGTTAGTGTGATGTACGTCAAATTGTGCTCTTTGGAGTTCCCAACTGGGTACTGGCGAAAAGGAAGGTCTTATAGATACAGGATCTACGTGTAGATCAATTCCTGAACCTTTCATGACGTCAGATGTGTATGTTGCAAGAGTGACCTGTGAAGATATTGATTTAGCTCTTTTTGGAAAGTCGATATCTGATCTCAGTTTAATTTCTGTTTCAGAGATGTTTTCTACAGTGGTGTGTCTTAACAAAAATTTAGTAGAAGCGACTTTCCTTTGCTCATCAAGTGTGTGTGTGTGTGTGTGTGTGTGTGTGTGTGTGTGTGTGCGTATGCGTATGTGAACGTATGTAGGTGTATGTGTACGTATGTACGTGTGTGTTTGCATATTCGTTCTTTGATTTAACATCTTTTCACTATGAGTGATATTAGACGGGTGTGTGCATGTGTATGTATGTGCATGTGTTTATGTGTTTGTGGGCGCGCGCGTGTGTAAATTGGAGTACCTGCGTGTTTGTTTAGGAGGGAGAGGCCTTTTGTGCGTGTGTACACACGTGCGCGCGTGCGCGCGTATGTGGGCCAGTGAGTGTAGGTGAGAGAGAGAGAGAAAGAGAGAGAAAGAGAAAGAGAGAGAGACAGACAGATTGACAGACAGACAGAGACAGAGACACAGAGACAGACAGAGACAGAGACACGGAGAGAGAGTGAAAGAGAGAGACAGAGAGAGGGAGGTGGAGAGTCCATATGAATTTTAGACAGCTGTGTGTGTGTGTGTTTGTGTGTTTGTGTGTGTGTGTGTGTGTGTGTGTGTGTGTGTGTGTGTGTGTGTGTACGTGCGTACGTGAGTACTTATGTGGGTTTGAATGGACACGTGTAGAATGTGAGTACGCACGTGAGTGCATGTGTATGTCGGTGCCAGAGTTTGCCAGTATGTGCCAGAGTACATGCGTGCGCAGCACACGTGTGTGTCGTATATGTGTGTGTGTCTGAGTGTGTGAGAGCTTCCACTCTTGTACCTTCACACACATTTCTTGAATGTAACTGGTGACGAGATCTAGACAACGCTTCTAAGGGCTTATATCAACAAAACACATGGTTTGACATTTAGACCATTTGGGGCAGTTTTATCTATATTTTAGATATTTGTGAGCTGATTTAAATTCAGTTTGACAGATGTATTGGATGTTCAGGGAGAACTTATCACTAAACACGTTATTGAAGACAAGTGATTTTCAAAATGACCATAGCATGGAATGTGTCTAATGGACACAAAAGGGGGAAGATAGTTGGTTTGCTTTTGACCATGTTTGTATGAGTGTTCTCGGGCAAACTGTCTGTCCTGTCCCAATGGATTCAAGCCACTATAAGACGTGACATGATGCAACTCAGCACTCTCTCCTAAGAAGTCAACAAACGTGGACCACGTACATACACACTGATTTTGTTTCAACGTCTATTCCTACCCATACACTGAATTCCAAGCCTAGCATTCTTCCTCAAAGGAAAATCAACATGACCATATGCGTATATATATATATATATATATATATATGTGCGTGTGTGTGTGTGTGTGTGTGTGTAGTGCTTCACAAGTGCAAGAGGGCATTTAATTTTCATACGAAAAATGACAATAAACAAATGAATAAACAACAGTTGATTTGTCGTTGAAAGAAGCCTTGTACCCGACCAGAGTAAGGTAAGATGATTCTATAACCTGAGATTACAGCGAAACGAGCAGATATAGGTCTCAGTTTGTCTCAAGGCCAGTATTATGAAGGCGGTGCATGTCTCTTCTTCCATCAATGCTTTGCCTTTCTCGACATAATAGTAGATTGAAGACCATATGGACACACTTTTTATTGACCCAGATTCGAACTTGTACTGTCAGATTGGGAAATGAAAATCTACCTCACCACTAACAAGGCCCCTAGGCATTCCTACAATATGTGGACATTGTCGTGGACATTGTCTTCGCAGTACAGGAGGATCAAGCCTGTCTAGCCCATGGGGATGTCACCAAAACAGTCTATAATATGCTGACGTGAAACCAACATTACCAATGTCCTTGTATCCAGCACTATCATGATGCCTAGGTTGACCATTGTGGAACAATAAATGATGACCTGTGTGGGCTCTCACCCACCAACATCCCCCAACCCCTTACAAGTTGTAGGAGCCTAATAGTCGTCTGTCTTTCGTTGTTTCCTTGCTCATTTGTTTTTCTTGTCATATCAGATTTACCACGTGACAACAAGATTGCTTTCTGTGGGAAAAGCACGTTGCCACAGTGAAATGCTATTTTGTTTTCATTTCTGTCTGACTGCCTGTACCATTTCACGCTTATGACAGCTGATGGCATTAAAAATGCAATCAGGAAAACATCTTGCCATGAGTTCTTTTATACACACACACACACACACACACACACACACACACACACACACACACACACACACACACACACACACACACACACACACACATACATACATACATACATACATACATACATACATACATACATTCATACCTACATACATCGTCGGCCTCTTTACATCTCAGGAGATGATAGTCTGCACCAGGAGGCGTTGTGGTCATGACGTGCACTTTCTGCTGTGGCTGTGCAGGCCGATTCTTGAGTGGCAATCTCTGTCATATCTGCCACATACAAATTGAGTCGCTATTGTCTGGTTTCTGGAACGTTGCTTGCGAAGAGCCCTTTTCTCATCTGCGCTTTACATATATATATACATATGTATACATACATACATACATATATATATATATATATATATACATATATATATATACATACATATATGCACATACATGTGTATATATATATATGTATATATATGTATATATATACATATATGTGCATATGTATGTGTGTATACATATATATTTATTTGTTTGTTTGTTTGTTTGTAAGGTAGATGTTTTCTATACA
This sequence comes from Monoplex corrugatus, assembly GCA_030674185.1. Classification (NCBI taxonomy): domain Eukaryota; kingdom Metazoa; phylum Mollusca; class Gastropoda; order Littorinimorpha; family Ranellidae; genus Monoplex; species Monoplex corrugatus. The sequence continues at coordinate 9,031 of JAPXFY010006815.1, read as the reverse complement.
GGGGAACTCAGTCAGATGATCATCTCGTCCAAACGATTAACATCCAGACAAAAACACAAGGTCCTGTTGAAGGGGAAGAAACTCCTTTTCAAGACTCGGTGTTGAAACCTGAAGTTTGGGGGACACATCTGCCATCGTAGGCTGAAGCCTTTTCTACTGATTTGTAAGGTGCGTTGTGTGGGAATGACTACCTGCAACTTGGTGATGGCGTGATTAACTCCAGCTGAGCGGTTTGCAGGTGGCAGATGATAGATGGCCTTCAGATATGAAGGTTACCTGTGAAATAAGCCAGGCTTGCTAGGATTTCCCCCATGGGGATGCCAGGCGTTTTTTTCAATATAAACAGTATCCCCACCTTATGGAAATTCTGTGCTAGTCACTGTCTTTGTTTCCGTCTTGCTTGTTTGCTTTTTGTCATTTCTTCTTATCATTTTATGCCTTGCTGGTTTATTCACATGTATGTGCTGGATAAAGTCTTACGTACTTTCTCTTAGGATTGATAACTGAATATATGTATTAAGTGCATTTTTGGTTCTAGGGAAATGATACACGCGGAAGCAATTTTGGTAATATACTTGTATGTATATTTTGGTGTCCTTACTTACGTTTAACTTTGTATTTAGGTATGGGTTTTTAAATCCTCTAAGTTGGACGGAGTGGTCAACTCTGGGGACATCTCCATAGATTATGTGTGTGAATGCATTGATATGTGTACTCCATTTTTTCCCTTTACAGGTGTGACTGCGTTCAAGCAAGAAAGAACCAGAAAAAAACACGAAAAATTAATCAGAACGCGTATCTACACAACCAGACAAGACAGGCGCAAATGGTCGGCCAACTGGCCGTTGTCAAGCGCAGACGTAAGATCACAAAATAATAAACACTAAACACAGAAATTAGGAGAAAAAGACCGAAACTTCCCTGTTGCTTCGTCCAGTGTGAGAATGGACTTTTCTGGTTCTTCTTTCCCTATTTTTCCTGTTGAAGTATTGTATATGTTTTGAAGTGGTTATAGCCCTGATATGGCTGTACGCAGTCGGTTTGGCTTTAAACAAATCTAACAATACCAGAGCTTGTTAGGATCAATAAGAAATTCCAGACAGACTGGCAATGGTTTCTGTCAGGGTGAGGTGGGGTGACACTTAGGAAGGCCACATCCAGTAAATATATACACTCGTTATATCGGTCATCATGCCATCAGGGGGATAATGGCCATGTAAAGCCACAGCCTCTGGTGCCCACAGGTAAGTCTTCAGGCTGTAAGCTAAAAATGGCGTGACCCTACATAGAACATAGAGGTACAAGACCTGCAGTGTCTGTAACAAACCATGTACTTTGTAATGTAACGTAAATGTTTACACAGTCGTCTGCATCAGACGGGAATGGCACTCGCCCATTGTGGCCACATTCATCCCCAGTTTGGCCTGACCATAGAAATGGTAAATTAAGGAAGAATAAATAGCTTTGCGTTGTATTGTACTATATTGTATTGTGTGTATTGTATTGTGTTGTATTGTATTGTTATGTTATGTTGTATTGTATTGTAATTGTATTGTGACGCATTGTCGTTTACATATAACCAAGAGTATTCCAGTGGTAGGCTGATAAAATACCAGTATGAAATATAGACTAGATAAAACATGATCTAGGTAGGGCCTCAGGACCTGGCCAGCTCATGGGTTTATGTGCAGGCTTAAGGCATGTGCCACAGTCACCATACACGTGGCATATGTGACGTAAGTGAATATGGAAATCGTTCCGAGCGTGGAGACGTCATCTTGAGAAACTGAAGCTGAACTGAAACTGTAATGTAATTTATTGTATTGTATTGTGTTGTGTTGTGTTGTATTGTATTATATTGTATTGTATCGTGTTGTATTGTATTGTATTGTATTGTATCGTGTTGTATTTTATTGTATTGTATTGTGTTGTGTTGTGTTGTGTTGCGTTGCGTTGCGTTGCGTTGCGTTGCGTTGCGTTGCGTTGCGTTGTGTTGTGTTGTGCTGTGCTGTGTTGTGTTGTGTTGTGTTGTATTGTGTTGTGTTGCGTTGCGTTGCGTTGCGTTGCGTTGCGTTGCGTTGCGTTGTGTTGGATTGTGTTGTGTTGTGTTGTGCTGTGCTGTGTTGTGTTGTGTTGTGTTGCGTTGCGTTGCGTTGCGTTGCGTTGCGTTGCTGCGTTGCGTTGCGTTGTGTTGCGTTGCGTTGCGTTTTATTTGTCACCCAAACGTCTCCACCACTGCTGTTTGCCTGACACTGTCTAGGAGTATGCAGTTTGGAGGTGCAGCAATTTATCCCACAAGATGGATTTGATTCATTCAAATAAAGAAATTGACCTAAGAATAAAATGTCCACAATTTATTAACGTGTAAATAGAACTATTTCTACAGACTTACTTAATTAACTTGATTTAATCGTTCACTTTTTTTAAATGGACAAATACTCAGAAAAATGTCCCACATTAATGTTTCTGTTCACCTGACAGTCTTCAGGTGCTAAACTGTTTAACGGCAGCTACCCCTTCTGAAAAGAATATGAATGACAAAAAAGAAAATAGAATAAATGTATGCTTTTCAGTAATGTGTATGCTGCCTGTAGCATCTTTAGTTTCTGTGCATCTACAATGGTTTGGACTAATCATAAAAACAAGTGGAATTCGTATTTCTGATACGTTCAAACACTAGAGCTAAGATGCTTAATCTAACATCAAGCTGAATTGAGGCAGTCTTTTTTTCATGAACTGGTGATATTGCATTTCAAATAAATGAACATGCTTTTCTTTTTATGTATTTGTACTTTATTTTACCTTTAAACGTTTCAACATTAGGTTTTATTTTATCAATTCTGCATTTGTGGATGTAAGACTTTCTGTACAGTAGTATTAGGCCAAATTTCGTCTGTAATCTTTTTTTCATCTGTTCTATATTAACCCAATTCCATCTAGATATTTTTGACGATGCTGGCATTTTTCTTTCCAAACGTTTTCTAGCTGTATCCACAAAACGACTGGGAAACTGCAATACCACAAATAATGATGCATGATGTCTTTTTCTATTTTCGTTATCAACAATTTCTACTCTATTCAAAAGAAAGATTGTACATGAAATACCACGAGAAAACTTCAGCTGAAACCATTTCGCATTTATTCATTTATCTTTTTTTTTCATAAATTTTAGAATGGTCTCCCAGTTCATCATGGTCTTGGTTTTATGCCACATATTTCTTTTCCATCAAGGATGAAACTGCAGTAGACCTTTGACCCTTCAGAAACACAAAATAGGATTTGCAGTGGTTGTTTCATTTAATTATTATTATTATTCAAGTTCATTTTCCTTTCCTCACGCATTCTATGATTGCTTGTGTGCAACTAAAAATATCTAGGTGGTTGGCTCTTATTCCCCTTTCTCTGAAAAATACTTCGTGGTTCATAAATGTTCCATTTTGTTCAAGATGTCTTTCATATAAAAACACATTTTCCTCTGTCCATATTGTGAAGTAAACATCCCTGTTACTGATTTTGAACCTGTCGTTGTTGAAATCAAGTTCAGCCTGAATATTTTTGCATTTATCCAAATTAGATGTAGGTTAAAATTAGTATGAACCATGAATACATCACTGATTAGAATGACCTCTTAAAATCATTTAGAGTCATGATAGTTTATAAAGTCTCTTTCTAAACGAAACGGAAACAGATTTTGTTCTTATTTGGGTTTTACTGCACACTTTCGTTATCCATGTCGTGGCATTAATATTTCCACGCTTGCATGAAAGTTTGCATTAAGTTGTTTTATTTCATTTTCAGGTTTGTTTGGTAGTAATATCCACAAAAACACTAGTTTTGACAGTACAAGGAATTCCAATATTGCTACTCTGCCTTATGCCATGTTTATCCTTTTTGATCAAATTTCAAATAACTTTTTCACTGCTATAAATAACATAACTCTTGAGAGTCACGGAGTTATCTCCCATGTAGAATTGTTCTGAGCTTACCACTTTATGCTTTGTGGCTGCGTCTATGCTAACTGAATGGGTAGCGCAAACTGTGTTGGGTTTGAGAAATTCTACATTGGAGATAACTCCGTGACTCTCAAGAGTTATGTTACTTAGTTGATATTTAAAATTCTCCCTGCTTCCCTCTTATTTCCTTTGATATTACTGCTATAAATGTTTTCGCTCTATTTATTCCAGTTAACTTTGACAAATTACTTGTAAACCAGATTCCTAGAATCTTGCCTGCAGTCCTGTGTGTTCTAAGTAAAAGTCCTTGAAACTTTTTTTTTTTAATAAAAGTCTTTCCAAATTGAGTTTTAGACCTGAATTACCTCAATTTTTATTTAACGTATTAAGTATTATTTTACAAGATGTTCTATTTCCCTCTGGCATAAAAGATGTGTCATCTTCATACTGACTTATTGTACATTCTGTGACTGATATCCTTACTCCTTTAATGTTGACTTCTTTGTGAATATTGTATGCCATTATTTCTGTACACAACACAAATAGATATGGAGAGATTGGGTCATCTTGAATATGGAGAGATTGGGTCATCTTGACGACACCCCTTTTTTTTGCAGAACACCTATGATGATTTCCCATTTACTACCACATAAGCTTTTATATTATGAGAAAATCAAGTGCTTTGGTCAACTGACCATAATGCAACCCCACCATGTGGCTCACCATGATACGAGAAAGTTAGGATTTAAAAAGAGAGCAGACCATGCAAAATCTGGATCGAAGGCACAAAAGAAATGATGTCACGTGATATATCTCGTGCCCAGACAAAACAACAGTGAGGCTGAGGACAGAGAGGGTTGAAGATGTGCTTACAGCAACAAGGGATAGATACATATGGAGGATCATGATCGCCAATGCCATGTGGCAGTGCACATGATGATGATGATGATTATGATGATGATGATATATCTCCTCTTGGACTTTCAGCTGGCAGCTGACTGTCAGTTGGTCTTCCCTACCATTACTATATCTATGATGTGCAAGTGGACAAACAAAAGAATAACAAATATTACGAAACATAACACGTTACATAAAATTAATCATCAATGCAAAGAGACGAATTTGTGGGTAAACTGAAAGTAGTCCATCACAAAAATCTTAAACACATAATGCCAAAGCACTAGTTGAATGTCTGACAACAAGAGCGCATTACTTATTTCTGATTGTAAGAGACCTGATGCAAAAGACCAGTCCACTCATAACACTTAAAAATTCTTTTCTGAATCTTTGTCCAGTCAGGCAGTACAGGTAAAAGTTCACAGAAAAGTTGAAATAAGAGATACAGATAGTAGCGTATACAAGAAAGTGACTGAAACCTAAATCAGGACTATCCTTTCTATCAATGCTGCCAACGGTTGGAGTGTCCACAATATTCACAATATTAAGAGGTAGGGTGCAGACAATGAAGGACACAGAAACAACGAACACTGTGAGAGTGATGGAGTTCACTTTTCTCTGTCTCTCAGTCTGTTGTCTGCTTGTTGCAGCAAACTGGTCACTAGCTTCCTTCACTGACGTTCTTAACTTCACCACAAGAACAATGTTACTGATCATCAGACAGATGAAAGGTAGCAGGGAAGACACAATGATATCAAATGTAACCCACACACTATTCAAAAATGGAAGGTAGTCTTTCTTTGGTTCACAAACTCCATTGAAAACTTCCATCCCATAAAGCACGTGAGACCTAGAAACGCTGAAAATGATGATAATACTCACAATGATCCCCCAGGATGTCTTTGGTATACACACGGCGTTCATACGATGTGGCCACACTACAGACATGGCCCAGTGTATCACCATCGCCACCACAAGCCATGATGAAGAGGACATAGCACTCTGCAAGACGAAGAAGTCCACCTTACACACAAAGTCATGAAGTGCAAAAGCATCAAACGACATCACAGTGGTGATCCAGTCAGGGAGTTGTCCCGTGATGTTGACACAGAGATCAGTCACTGCCAGACACAGGAAATAACGGTCCAAGGCAGAACGGTTGTCTCGAAGATGACGAACAGTGACGATAGTCATGACGTTGCCGAACGCACCCAGAACAAAAGCGATGGGCAGACAGGTGGTCCAGATCCATGTTGACAGCTGAACTAATGTCAACGAGTTAAAGTCAGCGATGTCTGCTGATGAGGTAGAATCACCCATTGTGATACTGGGCACAGTCATCATCAGCTGTGTTGCATTTCTCTGATACATGGTCATTAAATTTTAAACTCTTGGAGGACAGTCTGCAAATGCTGAGGTGACTGAAAAAAAAACGGAATAAGGATGTTTGAGGTGCAGAATTATGGAATAGAGAAAGACTGAGATACGCAAGATTTTGTTAAACTTGAAAGCACAGAGCGCCTCTAACATTGTAGGGTTGTGCTGGGATGGATTATAGTGCCGCTGAGAGATGGTGATGGTCCTGAGGGCTGTTGAATTTTTGGGGAGTCTGCAGTGAGTTGACGTGGTGCTGATAACAGTGGCTTTTGGTCCGTGTATGCTGTACTGACAGGTGAAATAAATTGGTTAATCTTCTGACATATTTGACCTTATGCTTTGTGGTTTGATGGAGAATTAACAAAAATAAGAAGAGTACAGATATAAAGTCTTTATAAGTCTGGTTGGTTAGAGATGACAAAACCAGCAAACTCAGAAAATCAAAAAGTATTTAGTATTTTGTCACGTTGGTTATGTCAGTGATAGAATTTTCCGTGAAGATAGCTGGTGGTTTCAATGGCTTCAGCAACTAGTGGTGGTTGTATTTACATATTGTTCCAAACACATGTACATATAACAATAAACAATATCAGCCGTACATAAAGCAACAAAGAACCTACAAGTTAGGCAAAATTAGAGACTATGCCAGTACATAGGATTTATTGACACCGGTTAATGGCATTATCCATCATTGTTTTGGATCCTTTCTTGTTCATGATATTTGTAATGATAACGAATGTGGATATTGTCTGAATATCATAATGTGTTCGGGAACAAACTGACATTTGACCTATGATAATAGTGGATTTGACAGGGATCTATATCAAACATATGAAAACTGTGGGCAACAAGAGGGTCTTACCAACTGAGCCAATGGGGCCTGTATCTGGTGTCTGTTTACTCAGGCCTTGTTTGACATAACAGCTCGTGTTACAGACTGACAGTGGTGATATGTGATAGAGTAACAGGAAAGCTGGAGGGGAAAAGATACCAGGTAGACACAGAAAGAAAATAGTGGACGGATTTGCAGAATGGCTGAGGACAGACAGGGTGGAAGATGTACCTGCAGCAACAAGGGATAGGTTCGTATGGAGGGCCATGATCGCCAACGCCATGCGGCAGGGCATATGATGATGATGAATGTTACGTCCTGCAGAGTTGATCCATATGATCTTGCTTTTGTTTGTCCTTCTAGTTCTGTTGAATCATCATGGGTACAGGTTGTAAGTTAGGGTATGTTCAAACACTGTGTGAAGATGCAGAATTACTGATCTATACAGCTTTTTACCTTCTACGCCATCTCCTGAACCGCTTATGTCTCATGTGCCCCATTCCACTCATTTTGGCTCTGATATACACCTCTTTAGACATCAATGGGAGCAGGGCATTAAGAAACATGCAATCTGGGACAGCTCCATCACGATGCTATAACAATAAGAATGAGGATGGAAGCGATGATGATATGGAGTTTTATTTCAGATTGATACCGTATGACGAGATGGTGTTCAATATTTACTTTTATTATGTGTCAGTGGCATCAAAAAGGCCCAGACATCTGAGATGTTGGTCAAGAAATTTGAGTAATATCATCAGTGAAAAATTCGTGTAGTGGGTGAGACTTCTGCGTGGTTCCAGTCCTCCAACGGGTCTATAGCACGTACAACTAGACAGAGATCCACCCAACTGGAGGGTTTTAAGCTTATCAGGTCTATATCTTCTCTGTTATTTTGTGTCAGCTGAATCATTCGTTATCTACTAGGTATAGAAAAGCCCCGAAACTAAGTGACCGATTGATGAGATGAATTAATTCATTTTCACTTTCTTTTAATAAAAGAAGGAACTTTTCTACTTGTCCGTTGTTGTTGCTGTTGTTGCTTGTCTCGCGAAGACAGTTTTTCACATAAGGAATTGTCAGTAAAGGTACAGAACAAACACCATTCAGCAATGAAAAATGGGAGACAACTAAGGCTCAGCTACGGAACAAAAGCTACATTTATAGGATTCCAATACAAGAGATAACACCACAACAAAAATGTAATTTTTTGTTTCTTTCTTAATTTGATGTTTTGTTTTGTTTTCAAATTTGCAGTTAACATAATCATGGAACTCAAGATAAAACATCCGATTCCGTGCGAAATATTTATTTGAGTTGTTCTGTCAAATTTCTTCACCTTGTTTGGAACATACTTGCATTTTATCAATTATCAATTTTTTCTAGAATTATTTCAAACTATTCTCATTTACTTTGAAATATTACTTCAGCGATCGAACATCCCGTGAAAACAAGTGGTTTCGTTTTAATCAAATGAAGCAGAGTTTTTCTCTGTAGTTCTTAACAACACAAATAGGTGACCGTCTATCTACCTGTGCGTCTGTGTGTATGTGTGTCTGTCTGTGTATCTGTCTGTGCGTCTGTGTGTCTGCCTGCCTGTCTGTGTGTCTGTGTGTCTGTCCATCTGTCTGCCTGTCTCTCTGTCTCTGTCTCTCTTTCTCTCTCTCTATCTATTTAGCTATCTACACACACACACACACACACAGACACACACACACACACACACACACACACACATACACACATATATATATATATATATATATATATAATACACACACACACATATATAATTATATATATATATATATAAATATATATATATATATATAGATAGATAGATTGATAGATAGATATATGCATACATACATGTACATACACACACACACACACACACACCACACACACACACACACACACATCAATCTACCTATCTATCGACCTATCTATCTATGTGTGTATGTGTATGTGT
>JAPXFY010006814.1:0-5000 GCA_030674185.1 Monoplex corrugatus | reverse complement strand
AAGATAATAAATGTCAGCCTCTTATCCGAAGAAAAACTTGAATTTCATGTTTGTTTTTTTGTTGTTTTTTTCTTCTTAATGTCCTTTTCGTGACAAGGCACAATATAACATCGAACATAACTAAATCCAAACGGAAGAATATAAATCTGCAAAAGAAGGAATAAAGAAATACGAAGAAAGAAACAGATGAAGGGGAAAAACACAGAGCAAATGATCAGCTATGATATTATTCATGTCAACACATAATGCCTGTTGATTTTCCAGTTCTTGTTGCAAGCATTTGTAATCTTGATGGAGTTTTTGATTTTTGAATTCGTGTCGCTTATTCCAACTGACAGATTATAACTGAGCTCCTTATTTGGCCCAAAAAAAAAAAAAAGTTTGAATGTAAGGTTTCTGGCAAATTTCAGGCAGTGTGGTTCACGTAATGAAAATTAAGTTCTGCGAGAGACAGGTTTACTTCTCTCGTTATATGAAAAGTACACTTTTGCAATCTGTGTAAACATCTGTTAATAGGATGTAATTCAAATTTCTTTATGGTTTGGCATTTAGCAGTTTTGGTAATAAGGTATAAACTACTTGAAACCCAGAATTTAATAACTCCAGAATAGAGGCATCGGGTCCTTGTGAGTCTGTCTTCCAGCTAGTTCTTTGGCGATGAGGATGTCATATTTTGTATTTTTATGTGAAAACATTTTAAGGATCATCGCATCATTTGTGCCCCTCTCCCATTCATTTTTTTGGTATGATAATGATGATGACGATGGGGGTGGTAATCATGATGCTATGGCCTTCCAATCTGGATTGAGACTACGTGACAAGACTGTACTCTACGCTTACTATCACGATATGTTGTGGTGTCAACCAGGCCTGAGAGATACAGACATCTGCGGTGATGGTCAGGAAATTATAGCAACACCCTCAATGATGCATCCGTGAAGTGGATAAGACACGACTGTATGGTCCCAGTCTTCTCAAATGAGCTCATAGCAACGTCACGTTCTGTTAATCCTGTAGTGATCCTGTAATGATGCTTGAACTGTACACCTTTACCATAAACATGGAGTGGAGTCAGTGGCCTGGCAGTTAACCAAAAGCACCTGCCTAGAACGAAGGTGACATGAATTTGAACCAAGTATCCACCAGCGATAAAAACTAAGTTAATTTCACCAGGAGGATTCACGGAAAAGATGGGCTTCATGATGGGTCTTAAAGAGGAAAAGTTAAGCAAATTTATCAGATCAAAGGGCAGATTACTCCAAGGAAAAATCCAAAAATGGGCAAAAGATTGGAAAGCGCGAGTCTTGCATCAGTGCAAGCGAGGAGAGCCGTGTATCATGAGAAGAGCGAAGAGGTCGGGAAGAAGTACAAGCATGAAGAAAGTTAGAGGTATTACAAAGATATTAGATATTCAAGAAAAGACGAGCAACATTTATAGCACATTTTATGAAGCAAGAGAAATTAAAGCACCTGGTCACAAGAGGAAAGCTGGAGGGAAAAAGAGCACCAGGTAGACCCAGGGAGAAAATACTGTACAGACTTGCAAAATGGCTGAGGACAGAAAGGGTGGCAGATGTACTTGCAGCGACAAGGGATAGATTCGTATGGGGGGGGGGGGGGAGCGCCATGATCGCACACGCTATGCGGCAGAACACACGATGATGATGACCAAGATGTGTGAAAAGACGTTAAATCAAAGAACGAACACGAACGAACCAAGATGTGTTAGAAAAACTTGAACATTAAATATAGTTCCAAGTTTCTCGAGCTTACCTGAGCAGGAGGGACCAGAAAATCCAGGTGGGCAAACACAGTAAGTGCTGGTCATCGTCTCCACACATGTTCCTCCGTTCTTACAAAGACCGGGCATGCTGCACTGATGGACAAACAGACACGCAAATGGTTAGTTGTAAGTTTGGTACTAAACTCTCACTTTGTCACACGCTGTATCGTTTTAAACACATATAGAAAGAAGGGATTGTGGGGAAAAGAAGGAAGAAGAGATAAAGAGAACATTTAAATTGACGAAGCCTTTGGTCTGTTACAAGAAAAGTGAAGAAACGGAAACAAAAATCGAACAGCAAAGACAACTACGGGAAGACAGAACAGGGGGAGAGGGACGGGAGGGAGAGAGAGAGAGAGAGAGAGAGAGAGAGAGAGAGAGAGAGAGAGAGAGAGAGAGAGAGAACAGGGGGAGAGGGACGGGAGAGAGAGAGAAACTGAAACTGAAACTGAAACTGAAACTGTTTATTGTCATTACCCGAAAAGGTCTTTTGACAAGGGGGATAACAATTTTCCAGTAGTGCGACACATAATCCACTCTTTGTATGTGCGCAAATTCTTCACACATAATCAAAAAAAATATCGAACATTCATTCCTTGAACAATCGAACATATTCAAATCATATAGAGTCTATAATGAACAATCATCCATTTTACCACGACTACATAATGCAAAGAAAACAACAACAAAAAATATCAGAACAGTGTTCCCACATTCAGGCCAATAATTTGTCTAGGTTTAGACAAACCAAAATCTTTTTCACACACCCACACCCACACACACACACACGCATCCATATACGCTCACACGCGGGCGCGCGCTCATGCGCACACACACACACATCAAAACTGTAATATGATGAAACATCTGGGCTAGACCACCCAAACCTTACATTTAGTGATAATAATATAATCTTCACATAACAAGGGACATCACTATGCCTTTTATTTATTTGTTTTTTGGTTTGTTTTTGTTTTTTTGTTTTTGTTAACATGTATAGTAGACCCTTAAGTGTCTATATACCCTTTCAATATCCACTTCTAACATATTCTACAAATATACCATTATTTTCATATTATTAGCTACTCTTAAATTATCGGCAAACAAAGCAAAATAAAGCAAATGAAAACAGCTCTTTACAAAACAGAGTCTATAATAAAGCGGCTTCTTTTGGAGTTAACGTGATATAGCCCACATCAGTCAAAAGAGATTAAATTAATCCCAGTATGATATTGTCTAGCACTATTGTCGGGCTTGTAAGTGTTTATGTCTTATTTTTTGTGCTTCCGCAATGTATAGTGCCACTGATTTGATTATGACTTCGTCATCAGATGACAAAATAGATACAACATCTTGTCTTTTGGCCATGTCGGATTAAAAAACTTTGCATTTTCCACGTATTGTGTCAAAAATTTGGCATTGGAATAAAAAGTGTTTTTCATTATCGACATTGTTTCCACATAAGGGGCAAGGATATACTGTGGACGTCCCAGGTTGAAACCAATTTTTATTTGCATTGAAACCAAGTGTTCTTAATCTAAATCTTGCGTAATTAGTTCTTTGCCATTTATCCGTAACAACACTGAGATATTTTTCGGTTTGAAAAACATCTTTAAATGAGAAGAACCAACTATATTTTTCTTTGTTTTCCATATCTGAGTGCCAATTTTGTTTAAACGAATAAATAAGCCTGTCTTTAAATTCATTAATAAACTGACACTCATTTCCTACTCCCTGGGACAACCACACGATTCCAAACCCAAGTTCTGATAAAGCCTTTTTTACCTGATAGGCCCAGTTCTGTTTTCCTATTTCCATTTGAGTAACCATCATTTCATATGCCTGTTTACATAACCGAGATTGTGGAAGCCTTAACAATTTCAACCTGTATTTAATACTCTTCACAAAGGTTCTAATGTATAAAGGATATCTTCCAGTTTCTCCATATAAAACAGTATTAGAAGAGTGAATTGGTACAGCCAAAAAACGTTTTATAGCATATGTATGCACTTTTTCCATATGTGGATTTACAGTAAGACCCCATACTTCAGCTGCATATGTAAGTAAAGGTTCTATCTGTGTATCAAACATTTTCCAATATAAATTACAATCAATAGAATTGAGCTTCCGTAAGGATTTTAGAATTTCAATAACACCTTTTTTCCCTTTATTACAAGATTCTTCCCATGCATAATTTAAACTTAATTTTGTCGAAAATATTATTCCTAAGTATTTATAAGAATTAACAACTTTAACCTCGTTAATTCCATAGAACCATTTTTCGTGTTTTGATAAATGTCCACCCTTCCTGAAAATCATAATATTAGTTTTATCCATGTTAACTGTTAAAGCTAGTCGATCCGATTCTTCCTTTAAGACATTTAACTGGTTTTGTAAGCCTTTGACTGTTCCAGAGAGAAGAATAACATCGTCTGCAAACAGCAATAGGAATATCTCAATAACCCCAGGGATAATTTGAAACAGAGACAGAGACAGAGAGACAGAGAGACAGAGAGACAGAGAGACAGAGAGACAGAGAGAGACGGAGAGAGAGAGAGAGAGATAGGGAGAGAAAGAAGGAGGGGGGTGGATTGATGGTTGGATGGATGGATTATTCAAGTCCAATGCCTTTCATGATGAGTACAAGTACATAGTTAAGGGATACCATGACAACTGTCCAGAATAGTAACCAACACATGAAATTTATTCATTAATATATCGCTTGAACGATTTGTACACATATACTGACACATTTCAAACAAAATAATTACGCCAATCTTATACATAAGAAATATTGAAAAATATAAACAGACAGACAGACAGACAGAAAAAAACGGAGACTGAAGATGGAAGACAGAAAAAATCTCTATTTGTCTATCATGTATAGATATATCTATGTATATGTATGTATGTATATACATATGTATAGATATATACATATACATAATCATACATATTTATCATATGTACATATGTGTCTATATGTCACACACATATGAATCTATATATATCTATATGTACGCGCACGCCACACACACACACACACACACACACACACACACACACACACACACACACACACACACACACACACACATCAAGAGACAGACAGACAGAGAGGGGGAGAGAGGGAGAGACAGACAGACTGAAGGGAGAGGGTCCTCTTTATCATCACCATCATCACATAATTAACATTTCTAGTTACACTTCTCAAAGT
>JAPXFY010006813.1:7500-11979 GCA_030674185.1 Monoplex corrugatus | reverse complement strand
AAATACTGGCTAAAGGACTTAAAGAAAAGCGGGTTTTTAAAATGTTTACGTTTGATCACCAAGCCCTTTAAAAACTACCCCAAAGCCAGTTTACTTCTGTTCTCACTGTGAACAATGTTGCCTGACATTGTTCTGTCTCACTGGTGTCTGCATCAAAGAGCACATATCCCAAAGGGGTCAGGTCTGTGGGTGTTCAGGGTCTGGGGTGTATGCATTTTCTGTGGTGGTGTCATGTCTGTGGTGTGGGGGATGTCTGAGTACTGTGGAGAAAGTCTGTCAGTCTGTGGTGTGGTCATGTCTGTGGTTTTGGGGGATGTCTAAAGTACTGTGGAGAAAGTCTGTCATGTCTGTGGTGTGTGTAAATGCCCTGGGGGGTGTGTCATGTCTGGGTGTGGGGGTTTTCCCTGAGTACTGGGAGAAAGTCGTCATGTCTGTGGTGTGTGTCATGCCCTGTGGTGTGTGTCATGTCTGCGGTGTGTGTCATGTCTGTGGTGTGTGTCATGTCTGTGGTGTGTGTCATGTCTGTGGTGTGTGGGGGTGTCTGAGTACTGTGGAGAAAGTCTGCCATGTATGTGGTGTGTGTCATGTCTGTGGTGTGTGTCATGTCTGCGGTGTGTGTCATGTCTGTGGTGTGTGTCATGTCTGTGGTGTGTGTCATGTCTGTGGTGTGGGGGATGTCTGAGTACTGTGGAGAAAGTCTGTCATGTCTGTGGTGTGTGTCATGTCTGTGGTGTGTGTCATGTCTGTGGTGTGTGTCATGTCTGTGGTGTGTGTCATGTCTGTGGTGTGTGTCATGTCTGTGGTGTGTGTCATGTCTGTGGTGTGGGTGATGTCTGTGGTGTGTGTCATGTCTGTGGTGTGTGTCATGTCTGTGGTGTGTGTCATGTCTGTGGTGTGTGTCATGTCTGTGGTATGTGTCATGTCTGTGGTGTGTGTCATGTCTGTGGTGTGTGTCATGTCTGTGGTGTGTGTCATGTCTGTGGTGTGTGTCATGTCTGTGGTATGTGTCATGTCTGTGGTGTGTGTCATGTCTGTGGTGTGTGTCATGTCTGTGGTGTGTGTCATGTCTGTGGTGTGTGTCATGTCTGTGGTGTGTGTCATGTCTGTGGTGTGTGTCATGTCTGTGGTGTGTGTCATGTCTGTGGTGTGTGTCATGTCTGTGGTGTGTGTCATGTCTGTGGTGTGTGTCATGTCTGTGGTGTGGTGTGTGTCATGTCTGTGGTGTGGGGGATGTCTGAGTACTGTGGAGAAAGTCTGTCATGTGTGTGGTGTGTGTCATGTCTGTGGTGTGGGTGTGTCTGTGTACCGTGGAGAAAGTCTTCATGTCTGTGGTGTGTGTCATGTCTCTGGTTTGGGTGTGTCTGAGTACTGTGGAGAAAGTCTGTCATGTCTGTGGTGTGTGTCATGTCTGTGGTGTGGGGGATGTCTGAGTACTGTGGAGAAAGTCTGTCATGTCTGTGGTGTGGTGTGTGTCATGTCTGTGGTGTGGGGGGTGTCATGTCTGTGGTGTGGTGTGTGTCATGTCTTTGGTGTGGGGGGTGTCTGAGTACTGTGGAGAAAGTCTGTCATGTCTGTGGTGTGGTGTGTGTCATGTCTGTGGTGTGTGTCATGTCTGTGGTGTGGTGTGTGTCATGTCTGTGGTGTGGGGGATGTCTGAGTACTGTGGAGAAAGTCTGTCATGTGTGTGGTGTGTGTCATGTCTGTGGTGTGGGTGTGTCTGTGTACCGTGGAGAAAGTCTGTCATGTCTGTGGTGTGTGTCATGTCTCTGGTTTGGGTGTGTCTGAGTACTGTGGAGAAAGTCTGTCATGTCTGTGGTGTGTGTCATGTCTGTGGTGTGGGGGGTGTCTGAGTACTGTGGAAAAAGTCTGTCATGTCTGTGGTGTGTGTCATGTCTGTGGTGTGTGTCATGTCTGTGGTGTGTGTCATGTCTGTGGTGTGGGGGATGTCTGAGTACTGTGGAGAAAGTCTGTCATGTCTGTGGTGTGTGTCATGTCTGTGGTGTGTGTCATGTCTGTGGTGTGGGTGATGTCTGTGGTGTGTGTCATGTCTGTGGTGTGGGGGGTGTCTGAGTACTGTGGAGAAAGTCTGTCATGTCTGTGGTGTGTGTCATGTCTGTGGTGTGTGTCATGTCTGTGGTGTGGGGGGTGTCTGAGTACTGTGGAAGAAGTCTGTCATGTCTGTGGTGTGTGTCATGTCTCTGGTGTGGGTGTGTCTGAGTACTGTGGAGAAAGTCTGTCATGTCTGTGGTGTGTGTCATGTCTGTGGTGTGGGGGGTGTCTGAGTACTGTGGAAAAAGTCTGTCATGTCTGTGGTGTGTGTCATGTCTGTGGTGTGTGTCATGTCTGTGGTGTGTGTCATGTCTGTGGTGTGGGGGATGTCTGAGTACTGTGGAGAAAGTCTGTCATGTCTGTGGTGTGTGTCATGTCTGTGGTGTGTGTCATGTCTGTGGTGTGGGTGATGTCTGTGGTGTGTGTCATGTCTGTGGTGTGGGTGATGTCTGTGGTGTGTGTCATGTCTGTGGTGTGTGTCATGTCTGTGGTGTGTGTCATGTCTGTGGTGTGGGGGATGGGATGTCTGAGTACTGTGGAGAAAGTCTGTCATGTCTGTGGTGTGTGTCATGTCTGTGGTGTGTGTCATGTCTGTGGTGTGTGTCATGTCTGTGGTGTGGGGGGGGTGGGATGTCTGAGTACTGTGGAGAAAGTCTGTCATGTCTGTGGTGTGTGTCATGTCTGTGGTGTGTGTCATGTCTATGGTGTGTGTCATGTCTGTGGTGTGTGTCATGTCTGTGGTGTGTGTCATGTCTGTGGTGTGGGGGATGTCTGAGTACTGTGGAGAAAGTCTGTCATGTCTGTGGTGTGTGTCATGTCTGTGGTGTGTGTCATGTCTGTGGTGTGGGGGATGTCTGAGTACTGTGGAGAAAGTCTGTCATGTCTGTGGTGTGTGTCATGTCTGTGGTGTGTGTCATGTCTGTGGTGTGGGGGATGTCTGAGTACTGTGGAGAAAGTCTGTCATGTCTGTGAGGCTGTGCATTCATGTACACACACATTCCGTCTCTCTCTTCCTGTCTTTGATCTCTATGTTGGTCGCTTACATTTTGTAGTGGCAAGGTGGCTGAATGTATAGACAGTTGCTGTTCTAGATTTGGAGGATGTGTACATGTGTGTGTGTGCCTTTCTGTCTGTACACATGTGTGTGTGTATGTGTGTGTAAGTGTGTTTGTGTGTGTGTATGTGTGTAAGTGTGATTGTGTGTGTGTGTTTGTGTGTGTGTTTGTAGTGTGTGTGTTAATGTGTGTATACGTGTGTGTGTGTGTGTGTGTGTGTGTGTGTGTGTGTGTGTGTGTGTGTGTGTGTGTGTGTGTTGTGTATGTGTGTATGTGCTTTTAGTGTGTACGTTTGTGCGTGTAGCTACGTAGTGTGTGGTTGTAGTGTGTGTGCGTCTCAGTGTGTGTATGTCAAATGTGTATGTTTTTAGTGTGTGTGTGTGTGTGTGCGGTGTGTGTGTGTGTGTGCGTGTGTGTGCGCGCGTGTGTTTTAGTGTGTGTAATCCATGTGTACGTGTGTGTTTGGATAATACTCTGTGGGGGGGGGGGGTGCTGTTTTATATTGTGTGTGCTTGGGTTTCAATAACTTGATTTTCAGCACGACCTGTGCAGTGAAAAGAAACAGAAGAAGAAGAAGAAAAGAGTTAAAAACAGCTCTATGAGATATGGAACCGAGCAAACAAGACCAATGCCTTGTCGATATTGCTGTTATTCTCGGTCCATTCTGCCCAAGACGATCAGTGTCCAGAATAGTGGCTGACCCGGCTTTTGCCTTCCTTTCGGTAGGTTCCGATGTTAGAAAACAATAAGAAAAAAGAAAAACACACTCACACTAGATGAACCTGTCTTTCTGTTAAACGATGTTTGGTGTCAGGGCGTAATGTGTAATGTTGGTCCAGTCATCCAGCTGTCACACTCAGTGACCACTCTGTTGCCCTCAGTGTCCCATATAAGTGGTCCTCACAGCTTGTGATGAATGAACACTATGAATGTGACTTGAGAAAAATAGCTTTAGTGCATTCACTACTTCTACTATAATAACAGCAACCCCTACCACCACCCCTACTACTAACCACTAGCTACTACTAATTTTAGTATTACTACTACCATTACCACCACTGGTACTACTGCTACTTCTAAAGCTTTTCGTCTGACAGGAGAGCGTGAGTGACAAAGACAGATAGAAGACAACACATACATGTCAACGTCTGACAGGACAGCGTGAGTGACAAAGACAGATGCCAGACAACACATACATGTCAACGTCTGACAGGAGAGCGTGAGTGACAAAGACAGACAGAAGACAACACATACATGTCAACGTCTGACAGGAGAGCGTGAGTGACAAAGACAGACAGAAGACAACACATACATGTCAACGTCTGACAGGAGAGCGTGAGTGACAAAGACAGATAGAAGACAACACACACATGTC
>JAPXFY010000681.1:0-50119 GCA_030674185.1 Monoplex corrugatus | reverse complement strand
TCAACAATATAGTCAAGTCTGTACAACAGGGTTCGGACTGTTCCCTGTTTGTGGATGATTTTGCAGTTTACAAAAGTGGAAGCTTCTATGCAGGCGTTCAGTGGCAGCTGCAGCTGTGCGTGGATAGGGTCCAGCAGTGGGCAGAGACAAACAGCTTTACTTTTTCCGAAACAAAAACACAGTGTGTCCACTTTCATAACCTGCGACAATTCTTTGTGAATCCAGAAATCCATCAGGGAAAGCCCATCATTCCAGCTGTAAAAGAAGCTAAATTTCTGGGATTGATCTTTGATCAAAAGTTGAATTTTCTTAGTCATATCCAATATCTTAAAACCTTGTGCCAGAAAGATCTGAATGTTTTTCGAGTTGGCTACTGTGCTAATATGCATACTATTGGAAAATAAAGCTTGATTTCATTTCTCCCTACTGAAGCAAATGTGATACGTCAACATAGGAGTAGAACTACACCCAACAATCGTCAGACCGTCAAAAGCGTCTTACTGCAATCGATTGATTGGTTGATTGATTGATTGATTGAGTCCAGTTTGACGTCAGCACTCAGCTCAGATGATATGGCGGAGGTAAAGACCCATCCCAAGGAAGTGGATGAAGGAGGAGGGGGGGAGGGCAAGGAGCTCATCTAATCCTACACCGACACCAGCAAAAACAACAAGCATCTTATGATGGACTGCTATGTACACCACAACAACAAGCATCTTACAATGGACTGCTATGTACACCACAACTAACATCTTACGATGGACTGCTATGTACACCACAACAACAAACATCTTACGATGGACTGCTATGTACACCACAACAACAAACATCTTACGATGGACTGCTATGTACACCACAACAACAAACATCTTACGATGGACTGCTATGTACACCACAACAAGAAGCATCTTACGATGGACTGCTATGTACAACACAACAACAAGCATCTTACGATGGACTGCTATGTACACCACAACAACAAACATCTTACGATGGACTGCTATGTACACCACAACAAGAAACATCTTACAATGGACTGCTATGTACACCACAACAAACATCTTACGATGGACTGCTATGTACACCAACAACAACAAACATCTTACGATGGACTGCTATGTACACCACAACAAACAAACATCTTACGATGGACTGCTATGTACACCACAACAACAAGCATCTTACGAATGACTGCTATGTACACCACAACAACAAACATCTTACAATGGACTGCTATGTACACAACAAGTCTTAATGATGCTATTACCACAACAAAACATCTACATGGATGCTATGTACACCACAACCATTCATGTACAACAACAAAACATCTTACAATGGACTGCTATGTACACCACAACAACAAGCATCTTATGATGGACTGCTATGTACACACACAACAAACATCTTACGATGGACTGCTATGTACACCACACAACAAGTCATCTTATGATGGACTGCTATGTACACCACAACAACAAATCTTACATGGACTGCTATGTACACACACAACAACATCTTATGATGGACTGCTATGTACACCACAACAAGCATCTTAGATGGACTGCTATGTACACCACACAACAAACATCTTATGATGGACTGCTATGTACACCACAACAACAACATCTTATGATGGACTGCTATGTACACACAATCTATGTACACACAACAACAAACATCTTACAATGGACTGCTATGTACACCACAACAACAAGCATCTTAATGGACTGCTATGTACACACAACAACAAACATCTTACGATGGACTGCTATGTACACCACAACAAGCATCTAATGGACTGCTATGTACACCACAACAAATCTTACAATGGACTGCTATGTAACCACAACAAACATCTTATGATGGACTGCTATGTACACCACAACAAGCATCTTAATGGACTGCTATGTACACCACAACAAAACATCTTACATGGACTGCTATGTACACCACAACAAACATCTTAGATGGACTGCTATGTACACCACAACAAAAACTACAGACTGCTAGTACACCACAACAAACATCTTACTACCTACACCAACAAAATCTACGACCTATTACAAACAAACACTTAATGGTGTACACCACCAGCTACAGTGCTATTACCACAACCAAACACTTAGTGCTAGTACACCCACACACATCTTACATGCGCTATACACACAACAACAACATCTACAATGACTGCTATTACACCACAAAACCCACAACAAAACAAACCTAAAGACTGTAGTACACCCAACAAAGCTCTTATGGGACTGCTAGTACACACAACAAACATCTTAATGACGCATTACACCAAACAACATTTATATGATGCTATGTACCCAACAAACACTACGATGGCGCTATGACACCAACAAACATCTTATGGACTGCTATTAACCAACAATTGATGGACGCTAGTACCAACAAACATCTATGATGACTGCTATGTACACCCAACAACATCTTATGGCGCTATGAACACCCCAACAAAACACAAGGACTTACATGACTCTATGTACCACAACAACAACATCTTACGATGACGCTATGTACACACAACAGCATCTTACAGGACTGCAAGTACACACAACAAGCACTCAATACTCTTACACCACAACAACAACACACAAGCATTAACAACAACTTACAATGGAGCAGAACCAACAACAACATCTTACAATGCGCTATGTACACCACAAAAACATTACAATGACTGCTATGTAACCACAACAACAACTCTTCATGGACTGCTATGTACACCACAACAACAAATCTTACAATGGACTGCTATGTACACCACAACAACAAATCTTACAATGGACTGCTAGTACACACAACAACAAGATCTTAATGGACTGCTATGTACACCACAAAAGATCTTACAATGGACGCTATGTACACCACAACAACAAGCATCTTAGATGGACTGCTATGTACACCACAACAAAACATCTTAATGGACTGCTATGTACACCACAACAAAACATCTTACATGGACTGCTATGTACACACAACAAAAGCATCTTAGATGGACTGCTATGTACACCACAACAACATCTTACATGACTGCATGTACACCACAACAAAAACATCTTACGATGACTGCTATGTACACCACAACAAGCATCTTACATGGACTGCTATGTACACCCAACAACAAACACTTACGATGGCTGCTATGTACACCACAACAAAACATCTTACAATGGACTGCTATGTACACCACAACAACAAACATCTTACAATGGCTGCTATGTACACCACAACAAACATCTTACGATGCTGCTATGTACACCACAACAACAAACATCTTACAATGGACTGCTATGTACACCACAACAACGAGCATCTTATGTACACACAACAACAAACATCTTACAATGGACTGCTATGTACACCACAACAACAAGCATCTTATGATGGACTGCTATGTACACCACAACAAACATCTTACGATGACTGCTATGTACACCACAACAAGCATTTATGATGACTGCTATGTACACCACAACAAACTCTTACGATGGACTGCTATGTACACCACAACAAACATCTTATGATGACTGCTATGTACACCACAACAAGCATCTTATGATGGACTGCTATGTACACCACAACAAACATCTTATGATGGACTGCTATGTACACCACAACAAACATCTTATGATGGACTGCTATGTACAAACAACAAACATCTTACGATGGACTGCTTGTACACCACAACAAGAGGCATCTTACGAGGACTGCTATGTACACCACAACAACAAGCATCTTACATGACTGCTATGTAACCAAACAAGCTCTTACAATGGACTGCTAAGTACACCACAACAAGCATCTACAATGGACTGCTATTACACCACAACAACAAACACTTACATGACTGCTATGTACACCACAACAACACTTACAATGGACTGCTATGTACACCACACAACAACATCTTACAATGACTGCTATGTACACCACAACAACAAACATCTTACAATGGACTGCTATGTACACAACAACAACAACATCTTACGATGGACTGCTATGTACACCACAAAACAAGTATCTTACAATGGACTGCTATGTACACCACAACAACAAGTATCTTACAATGGACTGCTATGTACACAACACAACAAGCATCTTATATGGACTGCTATGACCCACAACAAGAAACATCTTACAATGGATGCTATTACACCACAACAACAAGCATCTACGATGGACTGCTATGTACACCACAACAACAAGCATCTTAGATGGACTGCTATTACACCACAACAAGAAACATCTTACAATGGACGCTATGTACACCACAACAAGAAGCATCTACGATGGACTGCTATGTACACAACAACAACAAGCATCTTACGATGGCTGCATGTACACCACAACAACAAACACTACAATGGACTGCTATGTACACCACAACAACAAGTATCTTACAATGGACTGCTATGTACACAACAACAACAAACATCTTACAATGGACTGCTATGTACACAACAACAACAAGCATCTTACAATGGACTGCTATGTACACAACAACAACAAACATCTTACGATGGACTGCTAAGTACACCACAACAACAAACATCTTACGATGGACTGCTATGTACACCACAACAACAAGTATCTTACAATGGACTGCTATGTACACCACAACAAACATCTTACGATGGACTGCTATGTACACCACAACAAACATCTTACAATGGACTGCTATGTACACCACAACAAACATCTTACAATGGACTGCTATGTACACAACAACAACAAACATCTTACAATGGACTGCTATGTACACAACAACAACAAACATCTTACGATGGACTGCTATGTACACCACAACAACAAACATCTTACGATGGACTGCTATGTACACTACAACAACAAGCATCTTACGATGGACTGCTATGTACACCACAACAAACATCTTACGATGGACTGCTATGTACACAACAACAACAAACATCTTACGATGGACTGCTATGTACACCACAACAACAAGCATCTTACGATGGACTGCTATGTACACTACAACAACAAGCATCTTACGATGGACTGCTAAGTACACCACAACAAGAAGCATCTTACGATGGACTGCTATGTACACCACAACAACAAACATCTTACGATGGACTGCTATGTACACTACAACAACAAGCATCTTACGATGGACTGCTGTGTACACCACAACAAACATCTTACGATGGACTGCTATGTACACAACAACAACAAACATCTTACGATGGACTGCTATGTACACCACAACAAGAAACATCTTACAATGGACTGCTATGTACACCACAACAACAAGTATCTTACGATGGACTGCTATGTACACCACAACAACAAGCATCTTATGATGGACTGCTATGTACACCACAACAAGAAACATCTTACAATGGACTGCTATGTACACCACAACAACAAGCATCTTACGATGGACTGCTATGTACACAACAACAACAAGCATCTTACGATGGACTGCTATGTACACCACAACAACAAACATCTTACGATGGACTGCTATGTACACCACAACAAGAAACATCTTACAATGGACTGCTATGTACACCACAACAACAAACATCTTACGATGGGCTGCTATGTACACCACAACAACAAGCATCTTACGAATGACTGCTATGTACACCACAACAACAAACATCTTACAATGGACTGCTATGTACACCACAACAACAAGCATCTTATGATGGACTGCTATGTACACCACAACAAACATCTTACGATGGACTGCTATGTACACCACAACAAGCATCTTATGATGGACTGCTATGTACACCACAACAAACATCTTACGATGGACTGCTATGTACACCACAACAAACATCTTATGATGGACTGCTATGTACACCACAACAAGCATCTTATGATGGACTGCTATGTACACCACAACAAAAATCTTATGATGGACTGCTATGTACACCACAACAAACATCTTATGATGGACTGCTATGTACACAACAACAAACATCTTACGATGGACTGCTATGTACACCACAACAAGAGGCATCTTACGATGGACTGCTATGTACACCACAACAACAAGCATCTTACAATGGACTGCTATGTACACCACAACAACAAGCATCTTACGATGGACTGCTATGTACACCACAACAACAAACATCTTACAATGGACTGCTATGTACACCACAACAAGAAACATCTTACGATGGACTGCTAAGTACACCACAACAACAAGCATCTTACAATGGACTGCAATGTACACCACAACAAACATCTTATGATGGACTGCTATGTACACCACAACAACAAGTATCTTACGATGGACTGCTATGTACACCACAACAAACATCTTACGATGGACTGCTATGTACACCACAACAAACATCTTACGATGGACTGCTATGTACACCACAACAAACATCTTACGATGGACTGCTATGTACACCATAACAAACATCTTACGATGGACTGCTATGTACACCACAACAAACATCTTACGATGGACTGCTATGTACACAACAACAAGCATCTTATGATGGACTGCTATGTACACCACAACAAGCATCTTACGATGGACTGCTATGTACACCACAACAAGCATCTTACGATGGACTGCTATGTACACCACAACAAACATCTTACGATGGACTGCTATGTACACCACAACAACAAATATCTTACGAATGACTGCTATGTACACCACAACAACAAACATCTTACGAATGACTGCTATGTACACCACAACAACAAGCATCTTACGAATGACTGCTATGTACACCACAACAACAAACATCTTACGAATGACTGCTATGTACACCACAACAACAAACATCTTACGAATTACTGCTATGTACACCACAACAACAAGCATCTTACGAATGACTGCTATGTACACAACAACAAACATCTTACGATGGACTGCTATGTACACCACAACAACAAGCATCTTACGATGGACTGCTATATACACCACAACAACAAGCTCTTACGATGGACTGCTATGTACACCACAACAAGAAGCATCTTACGATGGACTGCTATGTACACCACAACAACAAACATCTTACGATGGACTGCTATGTACACCACAACAACAAGCATCTTACAATGGACTGCTATGTACACCACAACAACAAATATCTTACGATGGTCTGCTATGTACACCACAACAACAAACATCTTACGATGGTCTGCTATGTACACCACAACAAGAAGCATCTTACAATGGACTGCTATGTACACAACAACAACAAGAAGCATCTTACGATGGACTGCTATGTACACCACAACAAGAAGCATCTTACATGGACTGCTATGTACACAACAACAACAAAAGCATCTTACGATGGACTGCAATGTACACCACAACAAGAAGCATCTTACAATGGACTGCTATGTACACCACAACAACAAAGCATCTTACAACGGACTGCTATGTACACAACAACAACAAAACATCTTACGTTGGACTGCTATGTACACCACAACAACAAACATCTTACGATGGACTGCTATGTACACAACAACAACAAACATCTTACAATGGACTGCTATGTACACCACAACAACAAACATCTTACGATGGACTGCTATGTACACAACAACAACAAACATCTTACAATGGACTGCTATGTACACCACAACAACAAACATCTTACAATGGACTGCTATGTACACCACAACAACAAACATCTTACAATGGACTGCTATGTACACAACAACAACAAGCATCTTACAATGGACTGCTATGTACACCACAACAACAAACATCTTACGATGGACTGCTATGTACACAACAACAACAAACATCTTACAACGGACTGCTATGTACACAACAACAACAAACATCTTACAATGGACTGCTATGTACACAACAACAACAAGCATCTTACAATGGACTGCTATGTACACAACAACAACAAACATCTTACGATGGACTGCATGTACACCACAACAACAAGTATCTTACAATGGACTGCTATGTACACCACAACAAACATCTTACGATGGACTGCTATGTACACCACAACAAACATCTTACAATGGACTGCTATGTACACCACAACAAACATCTTACAATGGACTGCTATGTACACCACAACAACAAACATCTTACAATGGACTGCTATGTACACCACAACAACAAACATGTTTTGATGGACTGCTATGTACACCACAACAACAAACATCTTACGATGGACTGCTATGTACACAACAACAACAAGCATCTTACGATGGACTGCTATGTACACAACAACAACAAGTATCTTACGATGGACTGCTATGTACACCACAACAACAACATCTTACGATGGACTGCTATGTACACCACAACAACAAACATCTTACGATGGACTGCTATGTACACCACAACAACAAACATCTTACAATGGACTGCTATGTACACCACAACAACAAACATGTTTAGATGGACTGCTATGTACACCACAACAACAAGCATCTTACATGGACTGCTATGTACACAACAACAACAAGCATCTTACGATGGACTGCTATGTACCACAACAACAAGCATCTTACGATGGACTAGCTATGTACACCACACAACAACAAGACATCTTACGAGGGGCTGCTATGTACACCACAACAACAAACATCTTACGATGGACTGCTATGTACACCACAACAACAAGCATCTTACAATGGACTGCTATGTACACACAACAACAAGATCTTACGATGGACTGTATGTACACCACAACAACAAGCATCTTCGATGGACTGCTATGTACACAACAACAAAGCATCTTACGATGGACTGGTATGTACACCACAACAACAAAGCATCTTCGATGGACTGCTATGTAACACAACAACAAGCATCTTACGATGGACTGCTATGTACACACAACAACAAGCATCTTACGATGGACTGCTAAGTACACCACAACAACAACAACATCTTACGATGGACTGCATGTACACCACAACAACAACACTTACATGGACTGCTATGTACACCACAACAACAAGCATCTTACGATGGACTGCTATGTACACCACAACAACAAGACATCTTACGATGGACTGCTATGTACACCACAACAACAAGCATCTTACGATGGACTGCTATGTACACCACAACAACAAGCATCTTACAATGGACTGCTATGTACACCACAACAAACAAGCATCTTACGATGGACTGCTATGTACACCACAACAACAAGCATCTTACGATGGACTGCTATGTACACCACAACAACAAGCATCTTACATGGACTGCTATGTACACCACAACAAGAACATCTTACGATGGACTGCTATGTACACCACAACAACAAGAATCTTACATGGACTGCTATGTACACCAACAACAAAACATCTTACGAATGGACTGCTATGTACACCACAACAACAAGCATCTTACGATGGACTGCTATGTACACCACAACAAAAGCATCTTACGATGGACTGCTATGTACACCACAACAACAAGAACATCTTACGATGGACTGCTATGTACACCACAACAACAACAACACATCTTACAATGGACTGCTATGTACACCACAACAACAAAACATCTTACGATGGACTGCTATGTACACCACAACAACAAACATCTTACAATGGACTGCTATGTACACCACAACAACAAGCATCTTACGATGGACTGCTATGTACACCACACAACAAGAAACATCTTACGATGGACTGCTATGTACACACCAACAAGAAACATCTTACAATGGACTGCTATGTACACCACAACAACAAACATCTTACATGGACTGCTATGTACACCACAACAACAAAGCATCTTACGATGGACTGCTATGTACACCACAACAACAAGAAACATCTTACAATGGACTGCTATGTACACCACAACAACAAGAAACATCTTACAATGGACTGCTATGTACACCACAACAACAACAACATCTTACAATGGACTGCTATGTACACCACAACAACAAAAACATCTTACGATGGACTGCTATGTACACCACAACAACAAACATCTTTCATGGACTGCTATGTACACCACAACAACAAACATCTTGCGATGGACTGCTATGTACACCACAACAACAAGAAACATCTTACGATGGACTGCTATGTACACCACAACAAGAAACATCTTACATGGACTGCTATGTACACCACAACAACAAGCATCTTACGATGGACTGCTATGTACACCACAACAACAAGCATCTTACGATGGACTGCTATGTACACCACAACAACAACATCTTACGATGGACTGCTATGTACACACAACAACAAGAAACATCTTACGATGGACTGCTATGTACACCACAACAAGAACATCTTACAATGGACTGCTATGTACACCACAACAACAAGCATCTTACGATGGACTGCTATGTACACCACAACAACAAGCATCTTACGATGGACTGCTATGTACACCACAAAACAAGCATCTTACGATGGACTGCTATGTACACCACAACAACAAGCATCTTACGATGGACTGCTATGTACACCACAACAACAAGCATCTTACGATGGACTGCTATGTACACAACAACAAACATCTTACGATGGACTGCTATGTAACACAAAACATCACGATGGACGCTAGTACACAACAAAAGCATCTTACGATGGACTGCTATGTACACACACAACAACAAACATCTTACGATGGACTGCTATGTACACCACAACAAGACATCTTACGATGGACTGCTATGTACACAACAACAAACATCTTACGATGGACTGCTATGTACACCACAACAAACATCTTACGATGGACTGCTATGTACACCACAACAAACATCTTACGATGGACTGCTATGTACACAACTAACAACAAAACATCTTACGATGGACTGCTATGTACACCACAACACAAACATCTTACGATGGACTGCTATGTACACCACAACAAAGCATCTTACGATGGACTGCTATGTACACCACAACAAAGCATCTTACGATGGACTGCTATGTACCACAACAAGCATCTTACGATGGACTGCTATGTACACCACAACAACAAGATCTTACGATGGACTGCTTGTACACCACAACAAGCATCTTACGATGGACTGCTATGTACACCACAACAAACATCTTAGATGGACTGC
This sequence comes from Monoplex corrugatus, assembly GCA_030674185.1. NCBI lineage: Eukaryota > Metazoa > Mollusca > Gastropoda > Littorinimorpha > Ranellidae > Monoplex > Monoplex corrugatus. The sequence continues at coordinate 39,047 of JAPXFY010000681.1, read as the reverse complement.
TATGTACACCACAACAAAAACATCTTACGATGGACTGCTATGTACACCACAACAACAGAACATCTTACGATGGACTGCTATGTACACCACAACAACATCTTACGATGGACTGCTATGTACACCACAACAACAACATCTTCAGATGGACTGCTATGTACACCACAACAACAAGCATCTTACGATGGACTGCTATGTACACCACAACAACAACATCTTACGATGGACTGCTATGTACACCACAACAACAACATCTTATGATGGGCTGCTAAGTACACCACAACAACAAGTATCTTATGATGGGCTGCTAAGTACACCACAACAACAAGTATCTTATGATGGGCTGCTAAGTACACCACAACAACAAGTATCTTATGATGGGCTGCTAAGTACACCACAACAACAAGTATCTTATGATGGGCTGCTAAGTACACCACAACAACAAGTATCTTATGATGGGCTGCTATGTACACCACAACAACAAGTATCTTATGATGGGCTGCTAAGTACACCACAACAACAAGTATCTTATGATGGGCTGCTATGTACACCACAACAACAAGTATCTTATGATGGACTGCTAAGTACACCACAACAACAAGTATCTTATGATGGACTGCTATGTACACCACAACAACAAGCATCTTATGATGGGCTGCTAAGTACACCACAACAACAAGTATCTTACGATGGGCTACTATGTACACCACAACAACAAGTATCTTACGATGGGCTGCTATGTACACCACAACAACAAACATCTTACGATGGGCTGCTATGTACACCACAACAACAAGCATCTTACGATGGACTGCTAAGTACTCCACAACAACAAACATCTTACGATGGACTGCTAAGTTCACCACAACAACAAACATCTTACGATGGAGTGCTAAGTACACCACAACAACAACAAGCATCTTACGATGGACTGCTATGTACACCACAACAACAAACATCTTACGATGGACTGCTATGTACACCACAACAAGAAGGATCTTACGATGGGCTGCTAAGTACACCACAACAAACATCTTACGATGGGCTGCTATGTACACCACAACAACAAACATCTTACGATGGGCTGCTATGTACACCACAACAAACATCTTACGATGGGCTGCTAAGTACTCCTAAGCCATGTTGACGTGTCACACTGGATTTCAAGTGGCTTATTGACATCATAGTATTTGAGGACTGGAGGACTGCTGCAAAGGTTTTTTAGTCGTTGAAAAGCTGTTTCTTGAGGTGGCTGCCAATCAAAGAGTACATTTTCTTTCATCAGTATTCTCAGTGGCCTGCTTTCCTGACTAAGGTTTGGAATAAATTTCCCAAGGTACGTAATGAAGTCAAGAAATCTTTTTAAATCTTCTTTGTTTTTTTGGCATTGGCATTTTCTGAAGTGCACAGACATTTTCAGGGTCTGGTTTCAGTCCTGCTGTCAGTAGATGGCCAACATAAGGAACACTGGACTGTCTGATGTGAAGTTTCTCAGAGTTCAGTTTGAGGTTGTAGCTCGTAGCTCTCTCTGTTACTTGCTTCAGTATTTGGTCATGATGTTCTGTATTACGACCAGCAATAATAATGTCATCCATAACTGCATACGCTCCTTTGATTCCTTCCAGCATATGGTCCATTATTCTTTGGAACACTTCAGGAGCACAAGAGACGCCAAAGGGTAATCTCAGCCATCTGAATCTACCTATAGGTGTATTAAAAGTTGTCAGGTATGATGATTCTTCATCTAGTTTTATTTGGAGAAATCCGCTTTTTGCATCAAGTTTTGAGAATACTGTAGCATTTGGAATTTCAGCAACAATCTCTTCCACTGTGCGCATAGGATAGTGTTCTCTTTCAATAGCATTGTTAAGGTCTCTTGGATCTAAACATATGCGCACCTTGCCATTCCTGACAGAGACTACCATTGAACTCACCCATTCAGTTGGTTCTTCTACCCGCTTGATATGGTCATCATTTTTCATTTCTAGCAGTTTTTCAACGATTTTCTGACGCATTGCTGCAGGCTGTTGGCGCGGGGGATGAATGACTCCTCTGGCACCTGGCTTCAGTTTTATTGTGTACTCTCCTGGAAGAGTGCCTGTAGTATTTTTTAAATCAGGAAACTCTGCCCATACATCAGGTTGAACATTCAGATTCATTAGTTGTTGTGAGGTTGATGAAGCTACCTCTTCACTGACAGTAGCTAATCGTGCTATCAGACCTAGTGCTTCAGCCGTTTGACCAGACGTTCTCTTGTTCAATATTCACAATCTCAAACTGTGTTTTTATGGTAGTGTTATTACACTTGATGCTTAAAGTGCTGGTACCCACTGGATAGATACGATGATTTGAGTATGTGCGCAAAACGCGTTTTGAGGTGTACAGATTGCTACTATCAGATATTTTCTGATAATCACTCAGCTTCATGGTGTTGCACTTAGCACCTGTGTCGATCTTGAAGTGAATATTTTCTCCATGTATGACTGCTGTTTGATTCCACTTGTCATTCATGTCTGTTGACGTCTGAATGTCTAAAACTTCAGTTTCATTTTCAGTTTCTGAAGAATATTGGACTAGATGCATGCTATCTTTCTTTCTCTTCAGACAGGCAGTTGCCCAATGATTTGGTTTGTGGCAGTAGGCACATGTTGTGCCAATGGCCGGGTATTTTCCTCCAGTGCGTGCATTTTGTTGATCCTTTCCACAACGATTACACTTGGAACAGTTGCTAGATTTGACCTGACTTGGTTGGCGAGTGTGCCTAGGTCGACTAATTGCGTCATTACAGTGCTGACGTGATTATCGTTCTCTTTGATGTGCTCTGCTCTCAAAGGACTGTCCTTGTGTTTGTTTTTATCATTGGATCTAGACGCTAGCACACTGACATTCATGTCCTCATCTCTCACAATACGAATTTGCTTTTGGGATAACTCATATTGTTGTCCGATCTCAATAGCCTTTGCCAAAATGAGATTTTCCCCTCTGTCGAGCAGTCTTTGCTGAACTTTCGTATCACGCACACCATCAATTATAAGTCAATCAGAATATCGTCAGGTTGTGTGTAGGCCTGCTCACAGTCCATGAGAATGAGGCGTAGATCCTTGACAAAATTGTCGAATGTTTCGTCAGATGCCTGTCTTCTCTGTTTCAGCTTATGGCGAGCTATACGTTTGTTCTTTCTTGGTCTAATGTAGATTTCCAGCTTGTCCAATACCTTAGCTGGATCTTCTTTTGCACCTTCTTCCCAAGCTAGGTTTTTGTATACTTCTCTTCCGTGCGCACCAATCCATGTGCCAAGCCATCCTGCCTTTTGCTTGTTCGTGAGCGTAGACAACGGACCGTCGAATACGAACTCGATGTGATTTTTGAAGCGCTGAAATTCCTGATATAGATCAGGTGCATCCCAATCGATCGTTGGATGCTCAAAATTCATGAGAGACATATTTTGTCGTCGTTTACTGGTGTGTTTTAATGAATGCCGTAATTTCTTCTGACACCATGTGAAGAACCGTGTCCGTTGTGTTTACGTTCGTTGCTCTGTCCTGCGCATGCGTGACCTTTGGTCCGAGCTTACGAATATTAATTAGCAGTCGTCACAATCGCTAAGTCCTCCTTATGCTCTGTTCATAGATCCGGCTCCAGAACAACAAGCATCTTACGATGGGCAGCTAAAAACTAAATTTCAATGTATTGCAGCTTTGGGTTAGAACCCACAACTATTATCATGTGAATCAGACGCTCAACCAGCTGAGCCACTGATGACTGTTCTTATAACGATTTGGTTTGTGTTCTGCTTTATTAGGACTCCATTTCATAAAACGCACTGAAGATCGATAACATTCTCTGCTTTATTAGGACTCCATTTCATTAAACGTACTGAAGATCGATAACATTCCCTGCTGTGGAATTGACCCGAACTCTACCTATTTTAATGAGCACTCATTTCGGTTTTTTTTCTTGTCCAAAATAAAAGAGCATAAAACAGAGAACTACTCGTGTTACGATAACGATTCCTTTATGTACCACTGAATGAGTTTGTCGTGTTTTGTTTAAAAATATAATTAGGTCCATCACACACACACACACACACACACACACACACACACACACACACACACACACACACACACACACACACACACACACGTACACTTACACACACACACACACACACACACACACACACACACACACACATACACACGTACACACACACACAAACACACAAACACACATACGTACACACAGACACACATACATACATGCATACATACATACATATACATACACATACATACATACACACATACACACACACACACACACACACACACACACACACACACACACACACACACACACACACACACACACACACAGAGAAACACACACACACACACACAGAAACACACACACACAAACACACACACACAGAGAAACACACACACACCCAGAAACACACACACACAAACACACATTCCACATGACACACTCACGTTTACAAACACCACATACACTTTCTATCTAAAAAAAAATTGTCAATATTTGTTGAAAGAAATAATGAATTCACACACATCTATAAGTCGTTGCTTTCTTGGTGCGTGTGTGCACGCTCTGTGTGTGTGTGTGTGTGTGTGTGTGTGTGTGTGTGTGTGTGTGTGTGTGTGTGTGTGTGTGTGTGTGTGTGTGTGTGTGTGTATGTGTGTGTGTGTACACCCGCATGCGTTCTCACAAATATCCCAGTACACGAGTAAACACACACACACACACAATCACACACACATGCACGCCCGCGCGCGCACACACACACACACACACACACACAAACATACGCGCATATCCACGCACATACAATTACATAATTGTACATTCACAAGCATACATTCACAATCACACACACACACACACACGCACGCACGTACGTACACACACACACGCACGCACGCACACGCAGTAACAATGACACGCAATTGTGTGTGCACGCGCACATACACATACACACGCACACAGACACGCACGCGCGCGCGCGCGCGCACACACACACACACACACACACACACACACTCGAACACACACACACACACATATACATACACACACACGCACACTCGCTCACTCACATATACACATGAGCAGGAAAGTCCTGGCATGGTGGGGGCAATGGGTCTATGAATCCTAAAGCACGCGCACACACACACGCGCGCGCGCGCATGCGAGTAGTTTTTCAGACAGTACAAAGAATCTGGGTCAGAAATGTACACACACACACACACACACACACACACGCACAAATGCACACTGGAGTGGGCGCATACTCACATACGTGCACAAACAATGGAAGCTTTGTCTAGAAGTTCTTACCAGAATAAACGTTAAAAATTGAAAGTACTAACGATGGAATACCACGAGTCTATTCCCTTCTCCCACCCGTTCCACATGTCCACCCCATGCTGCTATATATTCCCTTGCTACATCTTTCTCAACCTTACCCCCTCCTCTCCCGCCACGTTCAAACTATTAGTGGCAATAGATTTTTTTTAATGGCTGCCAGGGACTTAATCAATTGCCGAGTAAAGTAAATATAAGTACACTAATAGGCTCATCAAAAGGAAAACACGGTAAAACAATTTTCTTCACAGAGTAAACTGTCTGATTTAAAATACAGAAAGAAACAGAAACTTTGAAGAAAGACATCACACAAAATAGAAAAAAAAATGTATAAAAAAAAAACCGTTAAAAAACGTGTTGGCAGTGGGCGGGGGGGATCAGAAAGACTGCTGGGGGCTGTGCTGTGTCAGTATTATTTTAGTTCCCTCAAAGGGAAAGGCCTATACCTCTAAAGCAGGTGGCGTGTTTCGTACGGTGTAGAACTTGTCAGACGTGCTGCCTGGAACAGCAAGAGGAAAGGGGTTTCAACACATACGCAGAGCAAACCATCCAAACCTAAGGTAGCAGAACTCAGTAACGTGTAGAGACATCATCTAAACAACTGACAGAGTATCCAGTGACGTCAGTAAAAGAAAGAACTTGGAAAAGAAACGTAGAGAAAATGTATTCTTCTGACCCACAATGACTGCCACAGACCACACTGCCAAGAAAAGTAAATATAAAGATAGTTACAGTCCCAATAGAGGGACAACAAAGTTGTCGCCCTTACAAAGGCACAGAGAGACAGAAACAGATTCAATGGCCACAGATGTGGTGTAGGAAACGGGACAGCAAAACAGCATGGTGGTCTCGATTTACATTGTCAAAATGAAATTAGTTATTACAAGAAATGACTACCAGGGCTACATTAAAAAAAAGTAACTGCAGATAGTAGTCCTCAGCACTGAGAGTGGGAACACAGAGTTGTCTGCCTTGCGATGGTAAGAACAAACAAAAACAAACAACAAAATAAACGAACCAACAAAGAAAGAACCCAGACAAACAAGGAACAAAAGGGACCTGTTAGACAGAACTAAGCATCAGCCCTATAACAACATAAATGATACAAACCTTTGGAGGCGGATACTGTTGAAAGAATAGTGCATGGAAGACAGAAAATTCACATGCCACTCATACAGAGTGCTGTACCACCTGTGCCACTCATACAGAGTGCTCTACCACCTATACCACTCATACAGAGTGCTGTACCACCTATGCCACTCATACAGTGTGCTGTACCACCTATACCACTCATACAGAGTGCTGTACCACCTATACCACTCATACAGTGTGCTGTACCACCTGTGCCACTCATACAGAGTGCTGTACCACCTATACCACTCATACAGAGTGCTGTACCACCTATACCACTCATACAGAGTGCTGTACCACCTATGCCACTCATACAGAGTGCTGTACCACCTGTGCCACTCATACAGAGTGCTGTACCACCTATACCACTCATACAGAGTGCTGTACCACCTATACCACTCATACAGAGTGCTGTACCACCTATGCCACTCATACAGAGTGCTGTACCACCTATACCACTCATACAGAGTGCTGTACCACCTATACCACTCATACAGAGTGCTGTACCACCTATACCACTCATACAGAGTGCTGTACCACCTATACCACTCATACAGAGTGCTGTACCACCTATACCACTCATACAGAGTGCTGTACCACCTATACCACTCATACAGAGTGCTGTACCACCTATACCACTCATACAGAGTGCTGTACCACCTATACCACTCATACAGAGTGCTGTACCACCTATACCACTCATACAGAGTGCTGTACCACCTATACCACTCATACAGTGTGCTGTACCACCTATGCCACTCATACAGAGTGCTGTACCACCTATACCACTCATACAGAGTGCTGTACCACCTGTGCCACTCATACAGAGTGCTGTACACCTATACCACTCATACAGAGTGCTGTACCACCTATACCACTCATACAGAGTGCTGTACCACCTATACCACTCATACAGTGTGCTGTACCACCTATGCCACTCATACAGAGTGCTGTACCACCTATACCACTCATACAGAGTGCTGTACCACCTATGCCACTCATACAGAGTGCTGTACCACCTATGCCACTCATACAGAGTGCTCTACCACCTATACCACTCATACAGAGTGCTGTACCACCTATACCACTCATACAGTGTGCTGTACCACCTATGCCACTCATACAGAGTGCTGTACCACCTATGCCACTCATACAGTGTGCTGTACCACCTATTTCCACTCATACAGAGTGCTGTACCACCTATACCACTCATACAGTGTGCTGTACCACCTATACCACTCATACAGAGTGCTGTACCACCTATGCCACTCATACAGAGTGCTCTACCACCTATACCACTCATACAGAGTGCTGTACCACCTATACCACTCATACAGAGTGCTGTACCACCTATACCACTCATACAGAGTGCTGTACCACCTATACCACTCATACAGAGTGCTGTACCACCTATACCACTCATACAGAGTGCTGTACCACCTATACCACTCATACAGAGTGCTGTACCACCTATACCACTCATACAGAGTGCTGTACCACCTATACCACTCATACAGAGTGCTCTACCACCTATACCACTCATACAGTGTGCTGTACCACCTATGCCACTCATACAGAGTGCTGTACCACCTATACCACTCATACAGAGTGCTGTACCACCTGTGCCACTCATACAGAGTGCTGTACCACCTGTGCCACTCATACAGAGTGCTCTACCACCTATGCCACTCATACAGAGTGCTCTACACCTATACCACTCATACAGAGTGCTGTACCACCTATGCCACTCATACAGAGTGCTGTACCACCTATACCACTCATACAGAGTGCTGTACCACCTATACCACTCATACAGAGTGCTGTACCACCTGTGCCACTCATACAGAGTGCTCTACCACCTATACCACTCATACAGAGTGCTGTACCACCTATGCCACTCATACAGAGTGCTCTACCACCTATACCACTCATACAGAGTGCTGTACCACCTATGCCACTCATACAGAGTGCTCTACCACCTATACCACTCATACAGAGTGCTGTACCACCTATACCACTCATACAGAGTGCTCTACCACCTATACCACTCATACAGAGTGCTGTACCACCTATGCCACTCATACAGAGTGCTCTACCACCTATACCACTCATACAGAGTGCTATACCACCTGTGCCACTCATACAGAGTGCTGTACCAGTCCACACGTCAATGACTGGTTAAAGATTGTCAGAACGATCTCAGGGAGTTCAATAGTACCTTCTCATAAAAATAATGGGGGAGAGCAAGAAAAGTCCTATACAAGGACTGAGAACTACCACCTGCAATTATTTTTCTCGAAACAAAAAATAATTCATTGTGGCATTTTTGGCTCCCAATCAGCAATTTTCGAACCCAACTATCTGTAGTCCAGCAGTGGAAATATTGGGACAACACAGTCCATGTCTCATCCACTTTACTGTTGTTCTCTTGATGATGATGATGTTCAAATTTTCTGACCAATGCCCGCAGGTGTCCGTGTCTCTCAGGCCTGGTTGATGCCAGGACGTATAACAAAAGGAAACGTAGAGAACAGTCCTGTCACGAAGTCTTAATTCAAAATGGAACTCCACCGCATTATTCCCGTTGTCACGCATCATTTTAGTATTATCAAAAATGTCTCACATTCTGTGGCCCTTCGTGTTCTCATATTGACTTCAGTTTCGACGAAGTTAGAGATGTTTTAGAGAAATAAAGTGAAAAGAAATGAAACTGTCTTTCAGAGTCAAAATGAACAGCGTGGGAGTAGTGACACAGAGGCAGTGCAGGGGAAAAAAACAAAAAAGGGGGGAAATCCTCTGTCAAGAGTCCCGTCACTGTAACTACCTCCCTGTGCAAATGTGTGCTTAGGTTTCCTGGTTATTTGATGCATTGAGGACAGAGTATACAGTAATACTTCCATCGATTTGGGTGTGTATGTGCAAGGTATATATGCCGTGTATATGTAACAAAGATAAAATCAATTCCTAATTTAAAAAAAAAAATCAACTAAGATTTTAATTTTCTTAGTTTCTTTGTGGTAATTTTTTGTTCTTTATACAAAAAAGTTAAGGGATGCTAAAATTCTGCATACATGCAAGCCGAGAAAAAGATCAGTACAATTGGAAAAGTTCCTTTTCAGTTCATACTCAGTTCCACGATCATTGAATCTTGATTTCATGACTGACACTGCATTAGGTGCCACGATACAGATTCCATGATATAGTAATCATTATATCGACATTATAAAACTGCAGAGCATGTTTTTAACTATCAACAATGGCCAACTTTTCTTGAAAGACAATGAAGGCAACACTGTTTTACATGATTAGGTGTGGTATTCTGCTTTTTTTTTTTTGAGGCCAGCCTAGCATCTGAAGTCGAATGGTACAAGGAAAGTAATTCGCTCTGCTGCGGTGCTCAAACTCCCCCCAATGTTTCATAGGGATGACGTCTGGATTGTATTGCAGACTATAATTGATAAGGAAGATTAAGAAAAGAAGGCAACATTTACAAGCCATTTTATGAGGAAAGGGGAATTAGAGCACCTGGTCACAACAGGAAAGCTGGAGGGAAAGAGAGAGCACCAGGTAGACCTAGGGAGAAAATATTGGACGGACTTGCAGGGTGGCTGAGGACAGAGAGGGTGGAAGATGTGCTTGCAGCGACAAGGGATAGATGCATATGGAGAGCCATGATCGACAACGCCATGCTGCAGGGCACATGATGATTATGATGAATTGGCATCCAATTTACTCTTAATTCTACAGACAGACATTCACCACCCTGACATAGTGTGGCCTGGCGTTGTCATCTAGAAAGATATCACCTGGTCCAGTCTGCAGGATATTGGGATGACGGGAGGCAGCAGCATCTCAAGCAATACTGGTCTCTATTCATGTTACTACATACATAGTAATGAGGGTTCTTCTCGTTTGGCAGCTGGTTAGACCATCAGTCCATCGCAGGAGACGAAATTTCTGCTGTTCCAAGTCCCATTGTGAACCAGCTTGACATATAGTGTAGTGTTCTTTGGCTTGACGGGCCTGACAGCTTTGTAGCCTTGACAACATGTGAGAGCTGTGCTCTGTCATCTTATCTAGTTATCAAAGGCACGTGGACACACAAGAAGAAGACACAGTCATAAAGAAGATGGAGTGTCTGTTGATGCCCCACTCATACTATGACTGTACTGACGTGCTAATATGTGTATCATGAGATCAGTTCATCCAAAGCTGAGAACTGGCAGAAAGTGGAAAGTCCAAGAGGCTGTAAACAATGCCAAGAGAAACCTCAGCATCAAAGAAATAATTGGACACACGCAAACCAACAGACAGGGACTGGGAGCAACAAAAATGCAGTGGTGGTCCAAAGCCAAAGGGAAGGAAAAAAGAGACATGATCATACAGGAGTTGAAGGAAGAAGAAGATGTCAAAAGAGTGCAGAAGGCAGTCCAGCAAGGTCAACAGGGGCAATGGACAACATGGGACAGTGCACTCCAAAGAAGTCTCAGCTGGAACGATATGTGGCACATGGCTCCTCTAAGGATAAGCTTCCTCCTCAGATCTGTATATGACCTGCTCCCCTCGAATGCAAACTTAGTGAAATGGGGGAAATCAGACGACCCAGCATGTCCGCTCTGTCAGAAGAAACAAACAGTGGAACATGTCCTAAGCTCTTGCAAAGTAGCGCTAGCCCAAGGAAGGTATACATGGAGGCACAACCAAGTTCTGAAAGTGATCACAGACGTGGTTAGCGAAAAAACCATGACCCCAAACGCACCAATTGCTATGACAACGTTCTACAAAGCAGGAGGGAAACAGGTCTGGCCCGAAAGTGCTATGACAACCAGCACATTGCCAAAGGGTCTTCTGGATGGAGCAGTCGACTGGGAGTGTACAGCAGACCTCCCAGAGTGGAGAAATTACCCAGATGTCATCAGCAAGACAGGCATGAGACCAGACATCGCTCTCCACTCTGACTCCTCAAAACAAGTGATTCTGATAGAACTCACTGTGCCATACGAAAGCAGAATGGAAGAAGCACATATCTACAAGACCGAAAAATACGCCGGTCTTGCCAGCACCCTGAAGAAAGCAGGTCTGCGGGTCAAAATCTTCGCCATAGAGGTCGGGGCAAGAGGGTTTGTGGGCACCTCCGCTTATGATCTCATGAAACAACTCGCCATTTCTGGGAAGAAGAGGACTAGAGCCCTTAAAGCGATGGCAGAGTCAGCAGAAAGGAGCTCAAGCTGGATCTGGGCAAGGAGGAACCAAAAGTGAACTTCATAAGGATTAAATTCCCTACAGATGATGTGTGTCCCGTTAGCACATTGGTAAAACCGCGTACCGCAGTTCTGAAGCGCAGAATCGCCCAGGTTCGCTCCCCGGCGTGGGAAAAAAAAATAGACAACAGCAGAAGGGCATCCAGGAGTTATGACCTGGATGTGGCCCGGCCCCCCGAGAGTGTAAGGAATTCAGGGCCGAAACACTTGTCTAAAGGGGGTTACTTCTCTGAAGACCTTCTGTTGTCTAGCTCTCCCTAGAGTTTCTTTCTACCTGCACATGGTCAATCCATTGACTTCCGGGAATAGTTCGGAGGACATTCGGGAAAGACCGAAGGACACTGGGAAAGACTAGATCTGCGGGCTTTGTGGGTTGGCTTCCCACCTTGCCTTTGATAACATGCCACGAGTTCTTTAAATGAAAGATGCTCCCAGGATTCACCGAAAGGGGGAGAGAATGATGAATCCATCGGCACTGACTCCATCACGACTGGAAACGCACAACGGACCATGATTAATGACCAGTTGGAATTTCCGTGTGCGTGTGGAAGGAGATTCACCACCAAACGCGGCATGAAGATCCACAGGACAAAAATGGGCTGTTTGAAGACACATACGAACCAGCAGCAGCGCACTGCGATAGCAGGTGAGACGTTGGATGACCAAGGCCAGGAATTAAACCATAGTGCCAAGGACATCCACGCTGACGGTTCTGATGCGGATTTTGCACAAGCTCTTAACGCCAAACGTGGAAAACTCAATTTGCCGCCTGCCGGTGCAAAAGAACAATGGGAGAAAGTAGATGAGGAACTTGTCCTTAAGCTGAATGCGCTAATAGGGAACAGTACGCTGGAACACAAACTTGACACATACGGAGACATCATATACTCTATCTGCAGGGACACTTATGGAGTGAAGCAGCCAAAGACAAAAACGCCTCCCCAGAAATCCAGAAGACAGCAACAGATGGAGAGCATCCGGAGGGAGAAAAGGAAGCTTAAAAAGCGAATGAAAACTGCCTCAGAATTCGAGAAGCGAGGGCTCCTGGAACTCTGGAAAGATCTGAAGGCCAAACACAATGCTCTCAGCAAAGTGGAATCAGCAAGGCGAAGAAAGAGCAAAAAGAAGAAGACTCAAGATCGTTTCTTCAAAGATCCCTTTGACTTTGCAAGAAAGCTGTTTGAACAACCCAAATCAGGGACTCTCACAGTGGGCAAGGAAACCCTAGAGCAGCATCTCAGGGAAACATATTCCGATTCTCAGCGCGAGGCACCACTTGAAATCCAGAATCTGGTTTGGCCTGCAGCGCCAGAAGGAAAATTCAATAACAAACCACCAACACTGGATGAAGTGAAGAACGTAGTAAAGAAAGCCAGAGCCAAGTCAGCACCTGGACCAAACGGAATACCATACCTGCTCTACAAGAAATGCCCAAAAGTGCTCGAGTGGCTCCACAAGATGATTCGATCAGCATGGAGGAACCAGAAGATCAGCGACCAATGGATGAGAGCTGAAGGAGTGTACATTCCGAAGGAGCAGAACTCCAGCAGCATCAATCAGTTCAGGCCAATATCACTTCTGAACGTCGAGGGGAAAATCTTCTTCTCTGTTATGGCAGCAAGATTGACAAAATACCTGACTGAAAACAAGTATCTGGATATGTCAGTCCAAAAGGGAGGCATACCAGGAATGCCTGGATGCTTGGAACATGCCACGTTGATTTGGGATGCCATCCAAAAAGCAAGAACAGAGAAGAGAGACATTGACGTAGTTTGGCTTGATCTGGCGAATGCATATGGATCAGTTCCACACGATATGATCCAGCTGGCTCTTGAAATGTATCACATCCCAGAAAACATCCGAACAATGCTGAGGAAGTATTTCCAAGGGTTCTCAATGCGGTTCTCTACCAAAGAATACACCACGGACTGGATAGACCTAGAGGTGGGCATTGCAATGGGCTGTGCAATCTCTCCCATACTGTTCGTGTTGGCAATGGAAGTCATCTTGAAAGCTGCAATGAAGAGTTCAGGTCCAGTGAATCTGGGAGATGGATACCAGATGCCTCCTCTGAAAGCTTTCATGGATGACACAACAGTCTTGTCCACGGATGAGGAAGAGACACACCAAATCTTAAAGCAGCTGGATGAGCTGGTGGCCTCTTCAAGAATGAGGTTCAAACCTAAGAAATCCCGAAGTCTCTCACTGCGAAAAGGAAAAGTGGCAGATTCAGTCAAATTCATGGTAGCCAACCAAGCCATCCCCACTGTCACAGAAGAGCCAGTAAAAAGTCTCGGAAGATGGTATGATGACTCCCTGAAAGACACACAAAGGGGATGTGAAACCAAGCAAACAGCAGAAGAAGGCCTGAAGAAAATAGATAACTGCGGACTGCCAGGCAAATACAAAGTCTGGTGTCTACAGTTCATGCTGATACCAAAGCTGCTGTGGCCACTGCTAATCTATGACATTTGCACCAGCACAGTGGAAGCAATGGAAGCCAAAATCAACAAATACACAAGAAAATGGCTCGGTGTCCCACCTGGTCTCACTGATGTTGCATTCTACTGTCGTCAAGCAATGCTGAATCTAACTCTCAAATCCATAGTGGAGGACTACAAAGTTGGAAAAGCAAGACTGTTGAGCATGCTGGAGGAATCGGAAGACAATATCGTGAGATCAGTTCATCCAAAGCTGAGAACTGGCAGAAAGTGGAAAGTCCAAGAGGCTGTAAACAATGCCAAGAGAAACCTCAGCATCAAAGAAATAATTGGACACACGCAAACCAACAGACAGGGACTGGGAGCAACAAAAATGCAGTGGTGGTCCAAAGCCAAAGGGAAGGAAAAAAGAGATATGATCATACAGGAGTTGAAGGAAGAAGAAGATGTCAAAAGAGTGCAGAAGGCAGTCCAGCAAGGTCAACAGGGGCAATGGACAACATGGGACAGTGCACTCCAAAGAAGTCTCAGCTGGAACGATATGTGGCACATGGCTCCTCTAAGGATAAGCTTCCTCCTCAGATCTGTATATGACCTGCTCCCCTCGAATGCAAACTTAGTGAAATGGGGGAAATCAGACGACCCAGCATGTCCGCTCTGTCAGAAGAAACAAACAGTGGAACATGTCCTAAGCTCTTGCAAAGTAGCGCTAGCCCAAGGAAGGTATACATGGAGGCACAACCAAGTTCTGAAAGTGATCACAGACGTGGTTAGCGAAAAAACCATGACCCCAAACGCACCAATTGCTATGACAACGTTCTACAAAGCAGGAGGGAAACAGGTCTGGCCCGAAAGTGCTATGACAACCAGCACATTGCCAAAGGGTCTTCTGGATGGAGCAGTCGACTGGGAGTGTACAGCAGACCTCCCAGAGTGGAGAAATTACCCAGATGTCATCAGCAAGACAGGCATGAGACCAGACATCGCTCTCCACTCTGACTCCTCAAAACAAGTGATTCTGATAGAACTCACTGTGCCATACGAAAGCAGAATGGAAGAAGCACATATCTACAAGACCGAAAAATACGCCGGTCTTGCCAGCACCCTGAAGAAAGCAGGTCTGCGGGTCAAAATCTTCGCCATAGAGGTCGGGGCAAGAGGGTTTGTGGGCACCTCCGCTTATGATCTCATGAAACAACTCGCCATTTCTGGGAAGAAGAGGACTAGAGCCCTTAAAGCGATGGCAGAGTCAGCAGAAAGGAGCTCAAGCTGGATCTGGGCAAGGAGGAACCAAAAGTGAACTTCATAAGGATTAAATTCCCTACAGATGATGTGTGTCCCGTTAGCACATTGGTAAAACCGCGTACCGCAGTTCTGAAGCGCAGAATCGCCCAGGTTCGCTCCCCGGCGTGGGAAAAAAAATAGACAACAGCAGAAGGGCATCCAGGAGTTATGACCTGGATGTGGCCCGGCCCCCCGAGAGTGTAAGGGATTCAGGGCCGAAACACTTGTCTAAAGGGGGTTACTTCTCTGAAGACCTTCTGTTGTCTAGCTCTCCCTAGAGTTTCTTTCTACCTGTATCTACTACAAGAAATGGCTTACACCTTAGACAAACTAAAGTCTTCAGATCCTGAAAGCCTTTTTGTAAATAAGTTCATGACCTCCATGCCCTCGACTAGCTCTCATAAACGGCCATACCAAAAAGAAAGTAGCTATAAATCTGCCATAAACTGATGGGCAAATCGATAATTAGTATCAATCAAATGACAGTGTGAGTTGTCTTTAAAGTTGCTGCTTTGTAAACACCTACATCGTAGAACACAGTTTGTAAACACCTACATCGTAGAACACATAGTTTGTAAACACCTACATCGTAGAACACATAGTTTGTAAACACCTACATCGTAGAACACATAGTTTGTAAACACCTACATCGTAGAACACATAGTTTGTAAATACCTACATCGTAGAACACATAGTTTGTAAACACCTACATCGTAGAACACATAGTTTGTAAACACCTACATTGTAGAACACAGTTTGTAAACACCTACATCGTAGAACATAGTTTGTAAACACCTACATCGTAGAACACATAGTTTGTAAACACCTACATCGTAGAACACATAGTTTGTAAACACCTACATTGTAGAACAGATAGTTTAGTTACTTTTCCTAACGATGACTTAATCCGGACAAGAGACATCAAAACTGATGATGTCAGAAAGGGAGAGTGCTGCCAGTGTATTTGTAAGTTTTCAGGCTTTCAGAGGGCTGTGAGATGATATGTCTCCAAACACAGGCGAGATTAAGAGAGACATAAGAAACAAAGAGATCCGAACAATGGTTGGTACAACATCTCTCAACCATTACATCACAGAACAGTGGGTCAAGTGGTTAGGCCACCTGACCAGGATGCCAGTCAGCCAGTCAGCCAGCCAGCCCTTCCAATCTAAACACCAGATGCTCAGGCTTCAGAGCTTGAAGAAGACCACAGCAGTACATTACAGATGGAGTGTCATATACACTCCGCGTCTATAGCATAACTCCTCCAGTATTCCCGTCTATCTGCAGACCATCAACATCAAATATTCAACACACTTCCCAGTGCGAGTGGAGAGAAAAAAAATAACTTAAAGTGTGAGCTTAAGGAAAGTTTCAAAAGGCATAGTCTCTAAACTGTTTGCCGTACTTCAGAATGAAAATGTGTAAATACAGACATTTTCCACATGTTAAAGTTACTTCAATATGTTATATTTTCTGACTTGTATACTTCTGTAGGATTTTAGAAAGAAACAGTGCAGACACACTCTATTCACGTATTAAAATTTGTTTGGTACATTCTTGTCTGAGCAGCATTTCTTCTATAAGATTCCAGACTGGAATGATGTAAGTACACACTATGTGTGTGTTAAAGTTGGTTCAGTACGTTATATTTTGAATTGTGTTCTTTTGTGAGGTTTACAATGTTCTTTTGGCCTTTGTGATAAAGTGTACCTTGGGACCTAAGGTGGAAGAGATGAGGGAATCTTCGCATGGAAGATCAGTGGGCTGATCCAAACGTTTCATGTACAGCAGTTCGGGTCTGTACGTTTGAGAATGCATTGACGGTCATGTACTAAGCTTCTATTATACTTGGCGAGTAGCTTTTGTCTTCTGTTCCTCATATTAGGTGGGCTTGTAGTTTGTGGCAAAGATTGATAAAAAAAATTGGGTTTTTACGACTTGCCACAGCCACAGACCTTTTTCTTTTGTCAGATTACCTGACACAAATTAGATCCTTGGTGGCTCCTCAATACATCAAAAGGGCCAACTCTCCACTGACCAACCATCAGTATAGCTGTCACTGACACAAGCCTCTAGAGCTGAACTTAGTTTAAAACAGGTTTAAAACAGGTACAAAACAAAACCTACAAAATACCTGTGAATCACACTCAACACGGCAAGAAGAATCTAAAACATGGCTTTGCGAAGGTGTCCACACACACAAGCGCGTAAACAAACGCATCTATACACAAACATCCAAGTGTGCACACAGTCCACGCATACACACATGTGCACGCATCAGTAGAGAGAACAAAAGCTAGACTGGCAAGTGCTTATGCTGTGCAGGCAGCTAACCAGACAGCTATGAACAAAAGCTAGACTGGCAAGTGCTGTATGCTGTGCAGGCAGCTAACCAGACAGCTATGACCAAAAGCTAGTCTGGCAAGTGCTGTATGCTGTACAGGCAGCTAACCAGACAGCTATGAATCGGACTGGCAAGTGCTGTATGCTGTAGAGGCAGCTAACCAGACAGCTATGAACCAACTACAAGCGGCGTATCAAGCGACTGAAAAAAGGGGGATAAGTATTAGATCGAATCCTATTTCACGTGCGCTGAGACATGAACGGTTTGAATCTGTTCTTTTGAGTTTGTTTGTTTGTTTGTTTGTTTTTTTTTTGGGGGGGGGGGGATGCACGTTTTTCTCACATTGTTTTGAGTGTCTCAAATTAAATTAATGTATGTTCATTGCTTCCGAGACATATTTTTGATACGCCGCTTGTAGTTGCTCTATATTTGTACGTTGTTTCTTATGCACGCTTCCAATATGTTGCTTTGAACAGGATAGTGCTTGTGCAATGCGTGTATCGTGTTTGCTATATAAATCTTCAGTGTGTTTGCAGTTGTGTACAACAAAAGATGAAATAGAAAAAAGAAGGAAAAAAAGACCCCGATTATGTGAAGAAGTGAAAAGAAAAGTAAGTGGCTTTTTTATCAATGAGAGACAGGTTCAGCTAAGTAGTCATTAAGAAAAGGTATTCATTAACAGAAGCAACAGCTATCTCCAGCAAAAACAATGCATACTGTTCTCAGACACTCTAATGATACGTAGTGTTCTCTCAGACACTCTAATGATACGTAGTGTTCTCTCAGACACTCTAATGATACGTTGTGTTCTCTCAGACACTCTAATGATACGTAGTGTTCTCTCAGACACTCTAATGATACGTAGTGTTCTCTCAGACACTCTAATGATACGTAGTGTTCTCTCAGACACTCTAATGATACGTAGTGTTCTCTCAGACACTCTAATGATATGTAGTGTTCTCTCAGACACTCTAATGATACGTTGTGTTCTCTCAGACACTCTAATGATACGTAGTGTTCTCTCAGACACTCTAATGATACGTTGTGTTCTCTCAGACACTCTAATGATACGTAGTGTTCTCTCAGACACTCTGATGATACGTTGTGTTCTCTCAGACACTCTAATGATATATAGTGTTCTCTCAGACACTCTAATGATACATAGTGTTCTCTCAGACACTCTGATGATACATAGTGTTCTCTCAGACACTCTAATGATACGTAGTGTTCTCTCAGACACTCTGATGATACGTAGTGTTCTCTCAGACACTCTAATGATACGTAGTGTTCTCTCAGACACTCTAATGATACGTAGTGTTCTCTCAGACACTATAATGATACATAGTGTTCTCTCAGACACTCTAATGATACGTTGTGTTCTCTCAGACACTCTAATGATACGTAGTGTTCTCTCAGACACTCTAATGATACGTTGTGTTCTCTCAGACACTCTAATGATACGTAGTGTTCTCTCAGACACTCTAATGATATGTAGTGTTCTCTCAGACATTCTAATGATACATAGTGTTCTCTCAGACACTCTGATGATACGTAGTATTCTCTCAGACACTCTAATGATACGTTGTGTTCTCTCAGACACTCTAATGATACGTAGTGTTCTCTCAGACACTCTAATGATACGTTGTGTTCTCTCAGACACTCTAATGATATGTAGTGTTCTCTCAGACACTCTAATGATACCTTGTGTTCTCTCAGACACTCTAATGATACGTAGTGTTCTCTCAGACATTGATGATACGTAGTGTTCTCTCAGACACTCTGATGATACGTTATGTTCTCTCAGACACTCTAATGATACATAGTGTTCTCTCAGACACTCTAATGATACGTAGTGTTCTCTCAGACACTCTGATGATACGTTGTGTTCTTTCAGACACTCTGATGATACGTAGTGTTCTCTCAGACACTCTAATGATACATAGTGTTTTTCTCAGACACTCTAATGATACGTAGTGTTCTCTCAGACACTCTAATGATACGTAGTGTTCTCTCAGACACTGATGATACGTAGTGTTCTCTCAGACACACTAATGATACGTAGTGTTCTCAAACACTTAAATAATACAGTTCGTTTTCAAACCCTTTGACAATACACTCTGTGCTTAGACACGTTGATAATGCAATTTGTTCTCTAACATTGTGACAACACATAGTGTTTTCAACCATTTTAACATTACAGTGTATTCTTGAATGTTTTCATGATTCGTAGATTTCTGAATTTTTAAATTATAAGCCTATTCTAATGTTCTTTTTTAAATAATATGTAGTTTTCTCAAACATTTTGACATAACAGTTTATGCTCAAATACTTGAATAATGCGGAGTGTTCTCAAACGCTTCAGTAATACATAGTATTCCCAAACACTTTAACAATACTGTCTTTACAATTCTGCATGCTGTATATAAAATGCTGTCTCATTAACATGGATAATCTCTGGAAACTAGGCCTCAAGCCATACGACCACGTCTGCAAGCTAAACACAAATCGTAGACTGGAACATTCTCAATACTAAAAATTGCGTTGTCTCTAAATGTGACAACACTTTAGTACCTACAAACAGACATTATCTATTTCATTTTGGCACAGAAACAATGAACATTATTTACTTCATTTCGAAACACGAAATATTCTCTAGAGAAGACTCGAAGATTCCAGAACTATCGAAAAGACTGGAAAAGTCCACATGAAGAAAACCAAAACACTTTCCTTATTTATCGTCAGAGTATTCATACTGCCAAGACAAAGACTATGTTCAGTATTCATACTGCCAAGACAAAGACTATGTCCCTTCTCCACCCTTGATATAGTTTGTAACAATGGGTTTGTGGGGCACCTGAGGATGCTGTAAGTAATGGTGCTGATATCGCCGGCAATCTTGGGTCTTCATCCATGCACGTTCAGCACGTTCAGTATGGGGTCATGCTTCAGAGGGCATCAACATGGTATTGGTCTTGTGTTCTATGTGATAAGCAGTGGTCCTAGGAGTAGTAAGCTCTTGTGGTTGGGTTGGGTTAAATGTTTTTCACGTGTTGTCCTCATGTTTGTCAGAAGTTACATGCATATACATATATGCTTTGCTCTTTTTTGTTTTGTTAGAATTACAGTCACTTAACCCTGAGACACAGACAACAGTGATTTGTTTGACACAGACCTGCTTCACATCTGAAGAGAACCAATTCATCATTTCCTAAGTTTCCCCAAATAAAAATTTCATAAAGACTTAACTGGTTTGCATCGTTCATGACCATGGATAAGGAAAATGTCACACAGCTAATGATGACTGTGCCCAGTATCAACATGGGTGATTCTACCACATCAGCAGACATCACTGACTTTAACTCGTTGCCTTTAGTTCTGCTGGCAGCATGGATGGGGACCATCTATCTGCCCATCGTTTTTATCCTGGGTGTGTTCGGCAACGTCATGACTATCGTCATCGTTCGTCGGTTTCATGACAACCGTTCTGCTTTGGACCGTTATTTCCTGTGTCTGGCTGTGAGTGATCTCACTTTCAACATCACAGGACATCTTCCTCACTGGCTCACCACCGTGACAAAGGTCGAGGTGTATGCGATTCATGACTTTGTATGTAAGACGGATTTCTTTCTCCAAAGCACGGCTTCAGGCTGTTCTACTTTTCTTGTAGTATTAATGGTGACACACAGGGCCATGTCTGTGGTATGGCCACATCGTGTGAATGTCTTGTTTACTGCAAAAATGTCCAGGATTATCATCTTGACCATCTTCATTGTATCTAGTCTGGTTAGAACTCATTTACTTTATGGGATGGAAGTTTCAGATGGAAAGTGTTTACCTAAACAACAATACCGGCCATTTCTAGCTGAGGTATGGACAAACATTGACATTGTTGTGTATTGTATCCTGCCTTTCTTCTGTCTGATGATCAGTAATATCGTGCTTGTGGCAAAGTTAAGAACGTCAGTGAAGGAAGTTGGTGACCAATTTGCTGCCACGGATAAACAACAGAATGAGAGAGAGAGAAAAGTGAACTCCATCACTCTCACAGCTCTGGTTGTGTCCATGTCTTTCATTGTCTTCACCCTCCCAATTGCCATCCTGAACATCATTGCCAATCCAGCTTTTGGCAGCCTGGAAGTGAAGGACAGTCAACAAATGGCCTTCAGCTATTTTTTGCAGTACATGGTTATCTGCATCTTTTATCTAAATTCCTCATCGAACTTTTATTTGTACTGCTTGACAGGGCAGAGGTTCAGAAATGAGTTCCTGAAGCTCCTTAGTGGATTTGTCTTCTTCATCGGATCCCACAAAGCATAAAATATTTGTCATGAGTGGGGGATCTGCTGTAGTCAGAGTGCCAGGGATTCTGATAGCAGTTAAGCATTTGGATTCGGTTAAAAAAAGAATCCAACTGCATGGATATTTTCGATCAAGCACACTGGTATTCACGTTTCCGCTATTGAATGTTCTGCACTGCTGCTCCGACACCCATCTCTCCATGGGACCGCCATTTTATCGTGGTAGAGAGGATTGATGTCCCATTGATCTCTTGAGCGATGCCAGCAGGCGCTACTGATCTGAAACTTTGACGTGACCTGGACATTCTTTGGGTTTAATTCAATTGATGCCCTGGTAAGGTTACCTGTATCGGAAAGGTCAAGAGGACTAAGTGCAGTCCCATCTTCATCCCCATTTTTCACCATTTTTTTATCTCCACATTCACGAGTGGTTGCTTCTCGTGGTGGCGAGATTGCTGTTGTGAACAAAGATTACTTGGATTGCGTTTTTCCTTCATCCACTCCTTTCCTTTTCTGTTGTGTCATTTGAAACCACCGAAGTCGTTCTTCATATGTTAAATCAAACTGTAATTTCCCTTGTATTTACCGTCCTCCTTCCAGCAGTGCGAACAAATCCACTCTTTCCATGTTTCATAATGAAAATCGAGCCTCTGTTTTCTATGAGATTAGGAAAATTTGTCATTCTCAGCGATGTCAATGTACACTGTGATGATCAAGGTGACTGTGAAACCAAGCACTTGTGTCTGTCTCTGTATAACCATTTTCTCTATCATCTTGTGACCAAGCCTACACCCACTGAAGGCCATAAAATCGATCGCCTGATTCTTGTTATATTGGTCTCAGTCTGAGGTCAACTTCATTAAGACCATTCTGCCGTATTTCTTTCACTCTGTCTAAACCGGTAAGCCTGAAGCGAGCAGTTACCCGTCTCATCTGAAACTGTAAAACGTCTTTCATTCAAATTCCTCCGGTCACGCTTGTCACTACAGCTCAGTCTTGCACCAGCTTCTAGATGAGCATACACCTCCAAGCATTCGTGTTCTGCCTGGCTGTCCGTCTGTGCCCTGGTATGCAAATGAAATAAGAGTAGCCTAACTACTCATAGATGAGCGAACGTCAGTAGCGGTTTTCGTAACTTGTAGTTCATTCACAAATTGTTTAAAAGCATGTGAAAACAGTTACAAAACTGATCTCGAAAGCTAAAACTGCCAACTATTCTACCCAGTTCCTTGAATCTACGACTACATAACGTCTGTTCTCTGTGATGTCTAATCTTTTGGGTATTACTAAATCGTCTCCATTTCCTTCTACATTAGTGCTCCAGATTTCCTAGAGAGTTTTCAACATTTTTCTCTTCCAAAATTAACGATCTTCGAGCCACGCTAGGCAAAGCCTCTTTTCTCCCACATCATCCTAATCCTCCATTCATAGGCCTCACACTCACTGAATTTCAAGTAGTTTCTGAAATTCTAATTCCATACTTCCCTCTCTGTCTCCACGAATGCTTCTTGAGCTTCTATTTATAACGCATATCATCAACACCTCTCTTCTCACTTGATCTGTCCCATCTTCTCTCAAAACAGCCATTGTTCAACCGCTCCTGAAAAAGAATCATCTTGATTTTAAGATTTTAAAAGCTATTGTCCTGTATCTAAGTTGCCGCTCCTTTCCAAGTTCCTTTAGAAAGTGGTTTTGAAACAGTTTGATAATCATCTCTCAGCCAACAATCTTTTCGGTCAGCTTATTGTCCCTACCACCGCACCGAAACTGCTCTCACGTTATGAATGATCTGTTCCTTTCAGCTGAGTATGGCCGAATTTCAATTCTTATTCTTTCAGATTTTTCTGTCGCTGTTCACACACTATCCTCCTCTTTCGACTGGAGCACACATTGGGAATCCAAGGTAGTGGTCTTTGATGGTTTATCTCATGGCGTCATATCTGTCCAAACATTCAGTCAGTCGTGGTAATATAGCCCAAATCTCAGAGGGTTGAACTTGCACATGGGAGTCCCCCCCCCCCCCCCCCACAACGCTCTGTATTGGACCAGTCCTCTTCATACTCTACACTTCACCAACTGCCAATGTCGTCAGTCAGCACAACATCAAATATTATTTCTATGCTGATCAGTGCATCTTCTGATAATTTTTCAACCCTTTTCTCTGAAGACCATGACTTGTTGTTGTTGTTATTGTTGCTTAAAGCCCAGCCGATTGTGTAGAGCCATATCAGGACTATAACCACTTCAAAACACAAAACAACAGGAAAAAAAAGAACATTAAGTAACCACATCAAGGCATTCGTGCACATAATGTGAGGAGATGTCCCTGGAGTTGACCACTCCGTCCAGTTTATTGCACAGGGGATTCAAAAAAGATACCTGAATACAAATTTAGGCATACCTAATGACAACAAAACATATATAAAAATGGACCTAAGTTACCTAAAATTGCTTCCGCATATCTCACCTCCCTTGAGCCAAAAATGCATACATGTACCCAATTATCAATCCTAGGAAAACGTACGAAAGACTTTATCGAACACATACAGGTGAATGGACCAGCAACGCCGAAAACGAAAGGAAAAAATGCCTGAAAGCAAAGGAGGAAGAAAGAAACAAAGAGAGTGACAGAAAAGAGGAAATTTCTACCACAGAATTTCCAAAAGGTGGGGATACTATTTTTACTGAAAGAGCCCCCCCCCCCCCCCCCCCACCATCCCCACGGGGGGAAGCCCATGGCTGTTATGTGGAGATCCAGGACTGGATGATACAGAATAAGCTACAAGTGAATGGAGATAAGACTGAAGCAGTGCAGCTGCGCACATCTGTTTCAATTCCTTCTTTATAAGTCAGGTCCAGCCACGTCTGACTAAGGGTTTTCTCTCCTGGTACTCCAGTTTTCCCTTCAGCCCCTTGGCTGTTAGATTAAATTTTTTTTTCTTCCTTTGCCAAAGTCAGACTGGATTCGTTGCACTAAGCACAATCCATTTACATCAGCCTTACCTCTCTCACTATCATATTTTTCCATTGACTGGAATATCTATATCTGTTTGTGGGCAGGACCTGCATGTAGTCCATGATTGTGTTCGTTTGCAACTGTGGGTAGTGGTCGTTAACAGAAAATACCATCTCTGTTCGTTCACTACTATGGACAGCGATCACCAACAGGAAAGTTCAAACTGTATTCAATCATTACTTGGGGTAGCGGTCATTAACAGGAAAGTTCAAACTGTGTTCAATCATTATTTGGGGTAGTGGTCATTAACAGGAAAGTTCAAACTGTATTCAGTCATTACTTGGGGTAGCGGTCATTAACAGGAAAGTTCAAACTGTGTTCAGTCATTACTTGGGGTAGCGGTCATTAACAGGAAAGTTCAAACTGTATTCAGTCATTACTTGGGGTAGCGGTCATTAACAGGAAAGTTCAAACTGTGTTCAGTCATTAATAATAATAATAATAATAATATATTTTATTTATATAGCGCAAAATCTTGATAAAATCAAATCTAAGCGCTGAGCGTATACATGCATACATACCTACATACATATGAGCGTATACATGCATACATACATGCTTACATACTTACATACATAAATCTAAGCTGAGCGTATACATGCATACATACATACATACATAAATCTAAGCGTATACATACATACATACATACATACATACATACATACATACATACATACATACATACATACGTACGCACATGCATACATAATAATTACAATATTTATATAGCGCAAATCTCGACAAAATCAAATCCAAGCGCCGAAAAGACACACACGCACACACGCACGCACGCACACACACACACACACACACACACACACACACACACACACACACACACACACACACACACACACACACACACACACACACACACACACACATGCATGGCCACAAATGGGGAGAAAAGAATAAAAGCAATAAAAGCAAGAATAAAACCAATGGAAAACCACAGAAAGCACATCATATACAATTATATATTAAAACAAAGTGATTCCCCTCCGAGCGGAGACAGGCTGCAGAGGGGGGTTGAGTGAGGTTAGGATTTTATGCAGAGGAGAAAAGGTGAGTTTTGAGAGCGGACTTGAAGGAGGCAAAAGTAGGTTGCTGACGGACTGAGAGAGGAAGTTTGTTCCAGGAGAGTGGACCAGAAACAGAGAAGGCTCGTGGACCATAGGTATTGAGCTTAGTGCGTGGAAAGCGAAAAGTCAGAGGATCGGAGGCAGAGCGGAGGGTACGTGAAGGAACATAGATCTCAAGTAGGCTTGACAGGTAATCGGGGGCTGCGTTATTGAGGCTTTTGTAGCACATGGTGTCTAGTTTGTACTGTATGCGCTTTGATACAGGGAGCCAGTGAAGTTATGCCAGGAGAGGAGATATGTGGTCAGCTTTTTTCTTTTTGAGTACAAGGCGTACAGCATTGTTTTAAATGCGCTATAGGATGTGAATGGTGGAGGCAGGAAGACCAGACAGGAGTGAATTGCAATAGTCAATGCGAGACATTATGAAGGAGAGAACGAGTTTTGCAGTTGTTTCGACAGAGAGATACTTCCTGATCAGGCTTATACGATGGAGATGATAGTAGCAAGATCTGGCAGTTTGAGAAACAAAGTTGTTCATGGACAGGGTAGAGTCAATGCAGACACCAAGGTTTTTAGCTGAATCAGAAATTGGGACTGATGTGTTACATAATGGGAGAGAAAGAGGAGGCAGCTGGGAAAGTTTCTGACGGGTGCCAATGAGGATAGCTTCTGTCTTGTCGTCATTAAGCTGAAGTCTATTGTGTGTCATCCAGTTCTTAATGTCCGAGTAACACTCAGTGGTGCGAGTCAACAGGCGCTGTATATTATCAGGTGAGTCACTGTCTTGAAGTTGGGTGTCATCAGCATAGAAGTGGTGTTTTATAGAGTGGGAGTTGATGATGGTGGACAGGGGGGAGGTATAAAGAGTGAAAAGAACAGGGCCAAGGACAGATCCTTGTGGAACACCACAGGTCAGGTATGCAGGTTGAGAGTAAGTGCCATTGATGAGAACAGTTTGTTTTCTGTTTGATAAATACGAAGTGAAAAAGGAGAGAGCAATGTCAGAGATGCCAAAAGTATGATGAAGTCTAGAAAGGAGAATACCATGGTCAATGGTATCGAAGGCTGCAGACAGATCAAGGAGTGTGAGGAGAGAGACTTTGCCAGTATCAGTTGCAAGGAGGAGATTGTTGAGAATGTGTAGTAGGGCAGTTTCAGTGCTATGGCACTGGCGGTAGGCTGACTGGAAAGGATTGATGAGATTGTTGGCAGACAGGTGAGAGTTCAGCTGGTTGAGGACGACCTTTTCAAGGAGTTTTGACAAGAAAGAGAGATTAGAGATAGGCCTGTAATTTTTCAGTTCATTTGGGTCTAAATTGTGTTTCTTGAGGAGAGGGTGAACAATAGCAGACTTGAAAGAATCTGGGACAGTTCCAGTTTGAAAAGAAGTGTTGATGATGTCAGTGATGAATGGGAGGAGAGTAGGGAGACAATCGGAGTAGAGAGAACCTGGAAGAGGATCCAGTTCGCAGGTTTTGAACGACATGGATCTGATTGTGTTGAAAATTTCTTCTTGTGAGACTGGGGTAAAAGTAGTGAGAGGTGTGCCAGAGAAGGAAGGGTCAGGTGGGCATGGTTGACAGGGTGTCCTGTCAAGCCTGTCACGAAGAGTTTGTATTTTGGTGGTGAAATAGTTGGAGAATACAGATGGGAGTTCTTCATTTGTATGTTTTGTTGGGAGAGGTAAATCTTTTCGTGTGCCAAGGAGATGATTCATGGTTGTAAAGAGTTCTTTTGAAGAAGAGACATTCAGGATTTTGGTTTGAAAATAGCTTGTTTTTGCAGATGCAATGAGGGTGGATACTTTTGTTTTAGAGGCTTGGAAAAGTTGCCTGTGTACAGTGAGATTGGATTTGCGCCAGCGGCGCTCTGCTCTGCGGCGGGCACGTTTTGCACAGGCAATCTCATGAGTGAGCCAGGGGGTAGGGGGCGGTCAGGTAAAAGACGGGTTGTGGCTGGAGCATGAGTGTCCAGAAGATGGTGGAGAGTAGTATAGAATTCATCGGCAAGGTTATGTGACTTTTCAGAAAGGAGACGGGAGGCATCAGATGAAAATGTGGAGAGGTCGATAGATTTGAGATTGCGTCGAGTCACTGTGCGCGTGGTACGGGAAGGAGGAGAAATGTCAAGAGAACAGAGAATTGCAGAGTGGTCAGATGGAAGGGCTGAAGTTAGACGGTAGAAAGAACTAAGCAGTTGTCAGTAGCTGAATTGTGGTGATCACGAGAAATGATCCAGTCAAGAATGTGACCTTTTTGATGGGTTGGTTCAGAAATGTGTTGAGTCATATTGTGATTGGACAGAGAGTTGATGATATGTCTTGTGTCATAACGGTGAGTGTTGTCATAGTGGACATTGATGTCACCTAGAATGATGAGATTTCCAGGTAAGAGGCAGTAGTGGTCAAGCAGTTGGTCAAAGTCAGAGAGAAACGTGGATATGGTGAGTTTGTTGGCAGAGCTAGGTGGAGGTCGATAGACACAGGAGAAGGTGATGGGGTGAGGGGTGGATTGGAAGGATACTTCAACGTGCTCGAAAGAAGGATGGGAGAAAGGCAGAGACTGCGAGAAAGATAGGCGGGAATGGAGTGAGTCGTTGTAGAGGATGGCGATACCGCCACCTCGAGATGAGCGATGGAAAGAAGCAAGCCTGTAACCACTCGGAGTGAGGCTAGCATGTATAGGTTCATGACCAAGGGGGTTAAGCCATGTCTCTGTGATAAAAGCAATGTCAACGTGCTTATCAGCGATAAAATCGGCAATGACTTCGGCTTTGCCATCCTTGCATATTGATTGAGCGTTAAAACGGCATAGTTTAAGTTTATCACAGTCATATGGCGGCGGCCGAGGTGGCGGTCATTAACAGGAAAGTTCAAACTGTATTCAATCATTACTTGGGGTAGCAGTCATTAACAGGAAAGTTCAAACTGTGTTCAGTCATTACTTGGGGCAGCGGTCATTAACAGGAAAGTTCAAACTGTATTCAGTCATTACTTGGGGCAGCGGTCATTAACAGGAAAGTTCAAACTGTGTTCAATCATTACTTGGGGCAGCGGTCATTAACAGGAAAGTTCAAACTGTGTTCAATCATTACTTGGGGCAGCGGTCATTAACAGGAAAGTTCAAACTGTGTTCAATCATTACTTGGGGCAGCGGTCATTAACAGGAAAGTTCAAACTGTGTTCAATCATTATTTGGGGTAGCGGTCAGTAACAGGAAAGTTCAAACTGTGTTCAGTCATTACTTGGGGCAGCAGTCATTAACAGGAAAGTTCAAACTGTATTCAGTCATTACTTGGAGTAGCGGTCGTTAACAGGAAAGTTCAAACTGTGTTCAATCATTACTTGGGGCAGCGGTCATTAACAGGAAAGTTCAAACTGTGTTCAATCATTACTTGGGGCAGCGGTCATTAACAGGAAAGTTCAAACTGTATTCAGTCATTACTTGGGGTAGCGGTCATTAACAGGAAAGTTCAAACTGTGTTCAATCATTACTTGGGGTAGCGGTCATTAACAGGAAAGTTCAAACTGTGTTCAATCATTACTTGGGGTAGCGGTCATTAACAGGAAAGTTCAAACTGTGTTCAATCATTACTTGGGGTAGCGGTCATTAACAGGAAAGTTCAAACTGTGTTTAATCATTACTTAGGGCAGCGGTCATTAACAGGAAAGTTCAAACTGTGTTTAATCATTACTTGGGGTAGCGGTCATTAACAGGAAAGTTCAAACTGTGTTCAATCATTACTTGGGGTAGCGGTCATTATCAGGAAAGTTCAAACTGTGTTCAATCATTACTTGGGGTAGCGGTCATTAACAGGAAAGTTCAAACTGTGTTTAATCATTACTTAGGGCAGCGGTCATTAACAGGAAAGTTCAAACTGTGTTTAATCATTATTTGGGGTAGCGGTCATTAACAGGAAAGTTCAAACTGTGTTCAATCATTACTTGGGGTAGCGGTCATTAACAGGAAAGTTCAAACTGTGTTCAATCATTACTTGGAGTAGCGGTCATTAACAGGAAAGTTCAAACTGTGTTCAATCATTACTTGGGGTAGCGGTCATTAACAGGAAAGTTCAAACTGTGTTTAATCATTACTTGGGGTAGCGGTCATTAACAGGAAAGTTCAAACTGTGTTCAATCAATACTTGGGGCAGAGATCATTTTCACTGCATGTGGTGAGTCACTGTATTTAACAATGTGCATCAAATTTCTATCAACAGCACTTGTACGATCTAAATTATCTTATGCACAAGAAGTGTTCTTCAGTGCACCAAAATATTTATTGGAGAAGATACAAAGCTTAGACTGCAAAAGTATTAAAATTGCTCTAGGTGTCCCTACTCATGCCTCTAATCTAGAAACGTACAAAGTTGCTGGAATTCTGCCTCTGAACAACTATTGTGAGCTAGCGACAGCGAAATTTGCAGTTAGAGCTACTTCACAAACGGACAATTTTGTGAGTAAGGAAATTAAAATCAGGTCTGATGTTGACTTTCCAAAGCGCGCAAAAAGCATTTCATCACAAATGACTGTTGCAACTTACATATCTGACTTGGTCAAACAGTCTAACATAAATATGGATGAAATAGCTGAGACACCATCAACAACGCCTATACCTACATGGGAAATGCTAAAAGCCTCTTTTGATATTGATTATACAGACGCTAAGAAATCTGAAAACGTCAACATTTCGATATCCACAGCAGGAGAACACATCGATGAAAAATACCATACCCACCTTCATATTTTTACCGATGGATCAGTCTTAGAAAATAAATGTGCTGGAGCAGCATTTTATATTCCAAAATTTAAAATAAAAAAGTCATTTTTCGTTGGGGCAAACATATCTATCTTTACAGCGGAATTAGTCGCTATTATACAAGCATTACATTATCTAGTAAATCTTAAACCCATGTTTTTCAAAGTAGTTCTCTTTGTTGACTCAAAATCTGTATTATATGCCTTACGGTCTTTTGATGCCGACACAAGACCTGATTTAATTACTGAGGCAAATCATCTTATACATCGTTTAAGGGTCAAAGGTACAGATATCAGTTTATGCTGGGTGCCTTCTCACGTTGGTCTTCACGGTAACGAAGTAGTTGACAGAGCAGCTAAGCAAGGCGCCCAGAATTCTGATAATGCTATAGAATTACATGTTCATACTTCCGTAAAAGAAGCCTGCAACTTGCTCGAATCAGCCTCATGGACTCGATTTCTAAACATTCAAATGAACAGTTTGTGTCACAATAGATGATAAAACTTACCGTTCAAAATGTATGTAAAAAATTACTAAACTAAACTAAACAAAACTAAACTAAACTAAACTAAACTAAACTCAACTAAACTAAACTAAACTAAACTAAACTAAACTAAACTAAATGAAATGTATGTAAACCAAACTAAATTAAATTAAACCAACCTTAACTAAACTAAAGTAAACTAACACTCAACTAAACTAAACAAAACTAAACTAAACTAAACTAAACTACCTAAACTAAACTAAACTAAACTCAACTAAACTAAACAAAACTCAACTAAACTAAACTAAACTAAACCAAACTAAACTAACTAAAGTAAACTAAACTAAACTAAACTAAACTAAACTCAACTCAACTAAACTCAACTCAACTAAACTAAACTAAACTAAACAAAATGAATGTAAACTAAACTAAACTAAATGAAACTATATTAAAATAAACTAAATTAAACTAAACTAAACTAAACTAAACTAAACTAAACTAAACTAAACTAAACTAAACTAAATTAACTGAACTAAACTAAACTAAACTAAACTAAACTAAACTAAACTAAACTAAACTAAACTCAACTCAACTCAACTAAACTCAACTCAACTCAACTCAACTAAACTCAATTCAACTAAACTAAACTAAACGAAACAAAATGAATGTAAACTAAACTAAATTAAATTACACTAAACTAAATTACACTCAACTAAACTAAACTAAACTAAACTAAACTAAACTAAACTAAACTAAACTAAACTAAACTAAACTAAACTAAGGTAAACTAACTAAACTAACTAAACTAACTAAACTAAACTAAACTAAACTAAACTAAACTAACCTAACCTAAACTAAACTAAACTAAACTAAACTAAACTGGAACCAAAAGAACAAGAAACCAAACCCAAGCTCGTATTCAACACAACCAGACAAGAAAAGCGTATGATTTTTCGATCATTGGTCTCGCGCGAATGCACGATCACAAACAGACCACAAACACCTAACAATGGATAACAAAAATAGGACTAAAAACTTCTCTGCCGCCTCGTCCAGTGGGTAAAATGGGAGCAAAAATGAATTCATCTAAACTAAACTTATTGTATGTACACTAAACTAAACTAAACTAAACTAAACTTAACTAAACTAAACTAAACTAAACTCAATCAAACTAAACTAAATGAAATGAATGTAAACTAAATTAAACTAAACTAAACTAAACTAAACTGAACTAAATGAAATGTATGTAAACCAAACTAAACTAAACTAAACTAAACTAAACTAAACTAAACTAAACTAAACTAAACTAAACTAAAGTAAACTAAACTAAACTAAACTAAAGTAAACTAAACTAAACTAAACTAAACTAAACTAAACTAAACTAAACTAAACTAAACTAAACTAAACTAAACTAAACTAAACTAACTAAACTAAACTAAACTAAACTAAACTAAACTAAACTAAACTAAACTCAATCAAACTAAACTAAATGAAATGAATGTAAACTAAATTAAACTAAACTAAACTAAACTAAACTGAACTAAATGAAATGTATGTAAACCAAACTAAACTAAACTAAACTAAACTAAACTAAACTAAACTAAACTAAAGTAAACTAAACTAAACTAAACTAAAGTAAACTAAACTAAACTAAACTAAACTAAACTAAACTAAACTAAACTAAACTAAACTAAACTAAACTAAACTAAACTAAACTAAACTAACTAAACTAAACTAAACTAAACACAACTAAACTAACGAAACTAAACTAACTAAAGTAAACTAAAGTAAACTAAAGTAAACTAAACTAAACTCAACAGAACTCAACTCAACTCAACTCAACTCAACTAAACGAAATGAATGTAAACTAAAGTAAACTAAAGTAAACTAAAGTAAACTAAACTAAACTAAACTAAACTAAACTAAACTAAACTAAACTAAACTAAACTGGAACCAAAAGAACAAGAAACCAAACCCAAGAAAAGCGCATGTTTTTTCGATCATTTGTCTCGCGCGAATGCACGATCACAAACAGACCACAAACACCTAACAATGGATAACAAAAATAGGACTAATAACTTTTCTGCCGCCTCGTCCAGTGAGTACAAAGGGACCAAAAATGAACTCATCTAAACTAAATTTATTGTATGTACACTTAAAAAAACTAAACCACCCTAAACTAAACTAAACTAAACTAAACGAAACTAAACTAAACTGGAACCAAAAGAACAGAAACAAACCAAGCTCATATTCAACACAACCAACAAAACTAACTGAAATGCTACTCGAATGCAAGATACAAACAATAATCAAAAATCTAAATAGATAACAAATAATAGACTAAATAAAACTGTAACTGAAGCTAGCCATGTAACAAAAACTAAAAAATGAAGTCACTAAACTAAACTATTAGTACAAACTAATAAACTAAACTAAAGTAAAGTAAACTAAACTAAATAAACTAAATAACTACTAACTAAACAAAACACTAAACAAAACTAAATAAAACTAAACTAAAAAAACTAAGTAAACAACTAAAGTAAACTAAACTAAACTAAACTAACTAAACTAACTAAACTAAACCAACTAACTAACTAACTAACTAAACTAAACGAATGAATTAAACTAAACTAAACTAAACTAAATGAATAAACCAAACTAAACTAACAACTAACTAAACTAAACTAAACTAAACTAAACAAATAACCTAAACTAAACAAACAAAACAAACAAACTAAAAAAACTAAACTAAAAAACTAAACTAAACTAACTAAAACAACTAAACAAACAACTCAATCAAACTAAAACTAACTAAATCAAACAACAAAACAACTCACAAAACTAAACTAAACAATAACAAAAATAAACTAAACTTCCCTCTCTAAAAAACAAAAATAACTACAAACTAAACTCTAAACTAAACCTAAACTAACTAAACTAAACTAAACTAAACTAAACTAATAAACTAAACTAAACTCAACTCAACTCAAACTCAACTAACAACTACAATCTCATCTAATCAATAGTAACCCAACTAAACAAACAAACTAAAAAACTAAAGAAATGAAACTAAACTAAACTAACTAAACTAAAAAAACAAAATAACTAAACTAAACTAAACAAACTAAACTAAACAAACTAAATAACTAAACTAAACTAAACTAAATAAACTAAACTAAACTAACTAAACTAAAAACTAAACAAATTAAACTCAACAACTAACTAACTAAACTAAACTAAACTAACTAAATAAAAATAATTAAACAAACCAAATAAAAACAATTAAACAAACTCAACCAAACAACTAACTACAAACTAAACTAAACTAAACTAACAAAATCTAAACTAAATAAACAAATTACTAAATAACAACTACAAACAAACAAACAACTAACTAACACTCCAACTAAAACTCAACTAACCCATCATAAAAAATCCTAACTAACAACTAAACTAAAACTACTAACAAACTAAAAACTAAATAAATAAACAAAACAACTCACTCAACCAACTCAACTCACACTCAACTCAACTCAACTCAACTCAAAACTAACTAACTCAACAATAATCAAACTCAACATCTAAACTAAAAACTAAAAACTAAACTAAACTAAACTAAACTAAACTAAACTAAACTAAACTAAACTAAAACTAAACTCAACTCAACTAAACTAACTAAACTAAACTAAACTAAACTAAACTAAACGAAATGAATGTAAACTAAACTAAACTAAACGAAATGAAAGTAAACTAAACTAAACTAAACTAACTAAACTACAACTCAACTCAACTCAACTAACTAACTCAACTCAACTCAACTCAACTAAACTAAACTAAATCAAGTAAACTAAACTAAACTAAACTTAACTAAACTAACTAAACTAAACTAAACTAAACTAAACTAAACTAAACTAAACTAAACTAAACTAAACTAAACTAAACTAAACTAAACTAAACTAAACTAAACTAAACTAAACTAAACTAAACTAAACTAAACTAAACTAAACTAAACTAAACTAAACTAAACTAAACAAAACTAAACTAAACTAAACTAAACTAAACTAAACTAAACTAAACTAAACTAAACTAAACTAAACTAAACTAAACTAAACTAAACTAAACTAAACTAAACTTAACTAAACTAAACTAAACTAAACTAACTAAATTAAACTAAACGAAACTAAACTAAACTAAACTAAACTAAACTAACTAAACTAAACTAAACTAAACTAAACTAAACTAAACTAAACTAAACTAAACTAAACTAAACTAAACTAAACTAAACTAAATTAAACTAAACTAAACTAAACTCAAACTCAACTAAACTAAACTAAACTCAACTAAACTAAACTAAAACTCAATAAAACTAAACTAAATGAAAAGAGTAGTTTTTTCGATCATTTGTCTAGCGCGAATGTACGATCACAAATAGACCACAAACACCTAACAATGGATAACAAAAATAAGACTAAAAACTTGTCTGCCGTCTCGTCTAGTGGGTACAAAGGGACCAAAAATGAACTCATCTAAACTAAACTTATTGTATGTACACTAAACTAAACGAAACTCAACTCAACTAAACTAAACTCAACAAAACTAAAAACTAAACGAAATGAATGTAAACTAAACTAAACTAAACTAAACTAAACTAAACTAAACGAAATGTATCTAAAACAAACTAAACTAAATTAAACCAAACTAAACTAAACTAAAGTAAACTAAACTAAAGTAAAGTAAAGTAAACTAAACTAAACTAAACTAAACTAAACTCAACTCAACTCAACTCAACTAAACAAAACTAAACTAAACTAAACTAAAGTAAACTAAACTAAACTAAACTAAACTAAACGAAATGAATGTAAACTAAACTAAACTAAACGAAATGAATGTAAACTAAACTAAACTAAACTAAACTAAACTAAACTAAACTAAACTAAACTAAACTAAACTAAACTAAACTAAACTAAACTAAACTAAATTAAACTAAACTAAGTAAACTAAACTAAACTAAACTAAAAGAAATGAAAATAAACTAAACTAATCTAAACTAAACTAAACTAAACTAAACTAAACTAAACTAAACTAAACTAAACTAAACTAAACTAAACTAAACTAAACTAAACTAAACTAAACTAACTAAAAAAACTAAACTAAACTAACCTAAACTAAACTAAACTAAACTAAACTAAACTAAACTAAACTAAACTAAACTAAACTAAACTAAACTAAACTAAACTAAACTAAAACTAAACTAAATAAACTTAACTAAAATGAACTAAACTAAACTCAACTCAACTCAACTAAGCGAAACTAAACTGAACTAAACTAAACTAAACTAAACTAACAAAAGTAAACTAAACTATTTTATACTAAACTCAACTCAACTAAACTCAACTCAACTAAACTAAACTAAACTGAACAAAATGAATGTAAACTAAACTAAACTAATCTAAACTAAACCAAACTAAACTAACTAAAGTAAACTAAACTAAACTAAACTAAACTAAACTCAACTCAACTCAACTCAACTCAACTCAACTCAAATAAACAAAACTAAACTAAACTTAACTAAACTAAACTAAACGAAACTAAACTAAACTAAACTAAACTAAACTAAACTAAACTAAACTAAAACTAAACTAAACTAAACTAAACTAAACTGAACTGAACTAACTAAACTAAACTAAACTAAACTAAACTAAACTAAACTAAACTAAACTAAACTAAACTAAACTAAACTAAACTAAACTAAACTAAACTAAACTAAACTAAACTAAACTAAACTAAACTAAACTAAACTAAACTAAACTAAACTAAACTAAACTCAACTCAACTCAACTCAACTCAACTCAACTCAACTCAACTCAACTCAACTCAACTCAACTCAACTCAACTCAACTCAACTCAACTCAACTCAACTCAACTCAACTCAACTCAACTCAACTCAACTCAACTCAACTCAACTCAACTCAACTCAACTCACTCATCTCATCTCAACTCAAGTTTAGTTTAGTTTAGTTTAGTTTAGTTTAGTCTTTTTTTGTGTACATACAATATGTTTAGTTTAGATGAGTTCATTTTTGGTCCCTTTTTACCCACTGGACGAGGCGGCAGATAAGTTCTTAGTCCTATTTTTGTTATTCATTGTTAGGTGTTTGTGGTCTGTTTGTGATCGTGCATTCGCGCTAGACAAATGATCGAAAAACATACGCTTTTCTTGTCTGGTTGTGTTGAATACGAGCTTGGGTTTGGTTTCTTGTTCTTTTGGTTCCAGTTTAGTTTAGTTTAGTTTAGTTTAGTTTAGTTTAGTTTAGTTTAGTTTAGTTTAGTTTAGTTTAAATTAGTTTAGTTTAGTTTAGTTTAGTTTAGTTTAGTTTAGTTTAGTTTAGTTTAGTTTACTTTAATTTAGTTTAGTTTAGTTTACATTCATTTTGTTTTGTTTAGTTTAGTTTAGTTTAGTTTAGTTTATTTGAGTTGAGTTGAGTTAAGTTGAGTTGAGTTGAGTTTAGTTTAGTTTAGTTTAGTTTAGTTAAGTTTACTTTAGTTTAGTTTAGTTTAGTTTACTTTAGTTAGTTTAGTTTAGTTTAGTTTAGTTTAGTTTAGATTAGTTTAGTTTAGTTCAGTTGATTTAGTTTAGTTTAGTTTAGTTTAGTTTAGATTAGTTTAGTTTAGTTTAGTTTAGTTAAAGATTAGATTAGTTTAGTTTAGTTTAGTTTAATTTAGTTTAATTTAGTTTAGTTTAGTTTACTTTCATTTTGTTCAGTTTAGTTTAGTTTAGTTGAGTTGAGTTTAGTTGAGTTGAGTTTAGTTTAATATAGTTTAGTTTACTTGTGTTAGTTTAGTTTAGTTTAGTTTAGCTTAGTTGAGTTGATTTGAGGTTAGTTTAGTTTAGTTTAGTTAAGTTTTGTTAGTTTAGTTTAGTTTAGTTTAGTTTAGTTTAGTTTAGTTTAGTTTAGTTTAGTTTAGTTTAGTTTAGTGTACATACAATAAGTTTAGTTTAGATGACTTCATTTTTAGTTTTCTTTGTACCCACTGGACGAGGCGTCAGACAAGTTTTTAGTCCTATTTTTGTTATCCATTCTTAGATGTTTGTTATCTGTTTGTGATCGTGCATTCGAGCTAGACAAATGATCGAGAAAACATACGCTTTTCTTGTCTGGTTGTGTTGAATATGAGCTTGGGTTTGGTTTCTTGTTCTTTTGGTTCCAGTTTAGTTTAGTTTCGTTTAGTTTAGTTTAGTTTAGTTTAGGGTGGTTTAGTTTTTTTAAGTGTACATACAATAAATTTAGTTTAGATGAGTTCATTTTTGGTCCCTTTGTACTCACTGGACGAGGCGGCAGAAAAGTTATTAGTCCTATTTTTGTTATCCATTGTTAGGTGTTTGTGGTCTGTTTGTGATCGTGCATTCGCGCGAGACAAATGATCGAAAAAACATGCGCTTTTCTTGGGTTTGGTTTCTTGTTCTTTTGGTTCCAGTTTAGTTTAGTTTAGTTTAGTTTAGTTTAGTTTAGTTTAGTTTAGTTTAGTTTACTTTAGTTTACTTTAGTTTACTTTAGTT